>JARWCS010340940.1:0-19645 GCA_034783895.1 Geukensia demissa | reverse complement strand
ACCTTTAAACACATGTAATTTTATTGAGAAAGTTCATATGTTTTTTTGTGTTTATACTTGCTAATCTTCATGGATATTTGTTTGTTTGTTTGTCACAAATCTATTATGATTTATATGGCAATAAAATTTGAATTGAATTGAATTTATTCCGTTCAGTATTATTAACACTTCATTACAGCTCTGGTATCCATACTACCGACTCAGAGAGGAGGGACACGAGACGTTTACAATCGGACCAGAGAAAGGCAAAACTTACAACTCTAAACATGGCTACCCTTGTAAAGCGGAACAGGGTATTGATGATATCAAGCATGAGGTGAGTATGCAATCTAACATTGAAAAAAAAATCTCTGATAATTCTATAGATAGCTGTGAACTGACTTGAAATGAGAACGCGATTGCCCATTTGCTTCGGACGACATTTTCGTCTTAAGAGTTTAGGTTCAATCTGAAATTGGGTTTTCAAACATCATTTTTCAGATCCCACAATAAAATGAAACGAAAATTAATCTGGAGCTTCCTTTTGAGATCCATTTCGTCATTTTTCCCAATCGAAATAACCATTAAGACCATAAGTAGTATAGTGTTTGATTGGTCAATATATGTATATAAAATTATCTTTAAAAACTTGCAATCAAAACAGAGACACATTTAAAAGGAAACATCTTTATGTGGTTCTTTGACAGTTTTTGAAATTAAAATCAAATATGGCTGTCATGAACAAAACGTGAGCCTTTTTGGCGGACAGGTTTGAAATTAAGTCCTTTATTTAATACTGTTCTGTTTGGCTCAGTGAAGTGATAATATTTAGGAAACTTTCCATGGAGGTCTTTTACAAATCCTTCTCATTATAAACCTGTCATATATGATTATGATCAGACCTGGCTGCCATGGGAAAACACGTCTTGTATTGGCTGGTTATGTGTGCATGGCATCATTCATTACATAAATGCCAGTAAATTTTAATTTTAAGTTACAAACACCAGAATCCATTTAAACGTTTGCATTTATAATATTAAAATCAAAAGATACAGGGTAAATGTTAGAGAGACTGCACTCCAGCTACGAGCTAAACAGAGGGAATTTAGAAATCTAAAGGTCTCCACAAGGCCTTCAACAAAGGGGGAATACAACTCCTTGTGAAAAACTTTTAATCTTACTTACTTTAAAGTAAGTAAAACTTTTATTTCTATTCGGTACGTACATGTATACAACAAAGTCATAAATCACCAGATCTACAGAGCTTAAGCTCATATACGTTAGGGGTGTAACAATATACCGGTATATCGATATATCGCGGTATTTTTTAACAAACCTGGTACACCGCTACAAAATCTTGTGTATCGACATTTCCGATACGATAAATTTTGGACAGTTTAACATCTAGATCCTTGAAATTAGATGTTGTTGACATGAAGAAGTAAAATATATGACCAAATAACCTATTTTTATGCATAAAGATACATATTTCTGCCCATAGCACAATATTTTAAGAATTATCTTACAAAACAATTGTAAAGGAAGAGAATGAAAGACAAAAAAAGAGAAGTCGGTACGTATCGATACGTATCATGAAACGGTGGTATCGTATCGATATATCACGATACGATTTTTAATTTACGATACTCATCCCTAATATACATGTTATTGAAATATTTAAACTGTACCTTCACAATGAAGGGAGTCTGTTGTTGAACCTGCTCTTGTCGAGCTTAACAAAAAATTGTTGAGTTGAAATATTTTTACAATGTGCTAAATTCTAATATAATTCAGGATCTAGATGCACTAATTATCCCGGGAGGATTTGCTCCCGACTACTGGAGAAGAGACAAACGTTTTCTGGACCTAGTTAGAAATGTGTACCAGTCAGGTAAGTGACTTTTGAGAATAACAATATTAAAAATATAAGGAATTTAACTGTAGGGTATTAAGTGTAAACCAAATAATCCTTGAAATCTTGCATTTGGTAGTAATGCAGACCAGCAACAGGGGAAGGCCCAGAAAATGGAACTCATCTAACAGAAAACTGACATTAGAAAATTATTGATAACTGCATTTAAATTGACAAAGAATTATTTAAGTAAAAAATAAAACCTTCGACCCCTCCTGACCAAATGAAATGAATTGCCCTCCGGCAAACTAAAAGCTTTAAGACAAACATCTATTTTAAGAAAAGGCAATAATTATATTACAAAAAACAGGAAAGAGATATTTTAACAAAAAGACGAAATGCTCCTCACAGAGATATTGTGCAAGGAAGGTCTTTGATATCCACTAATATGTTATGGTCACAATTTAATAACTTAACATGTGTTCAATCGGAACGCTTAAATAAGCGAATCCATAGCCGACCTGCACGGGTTGTGGGTTTTGCCAGCGTATGCAGAAGCAATAGCCAACCCGATACGCTACAGTAGTGGGTTGGCCAGCGTATGCGGCAATAAAAGCCAACCCGCTATTATTACAGTAGCAGCTTATGCTGAAGAAATAACAAACCCGCAATTGATACAGTAGTGTGTTTGGACAACGTATGCGGCAGTATGGTTACCAATATTTATCTGGGTGCAGCCTAAGAAGAAAGACGAGAATGCGGGAGACTTGAGAAATGGAATTGAGAGAGGAGAAAAGGTTTGAAGTACGAAGAGTGGCAGGAGAGAGGAGTGAGTGGCAAGAGAAAGCGGAGAAGGGCTGGAAAAAGGAAAGAGTGGTTGGAGAAAGCAGGTACTGACGGGAAAAAGAAGAAAGGAAGAGAGGAAGGGGAGAGGGGTGACCGAAAGAAAATAGTAGTTCATTTGGGGAATCGAGAGAAAGATGGCCGAATAGAAAGAATGGCGGCGGAAACGAATGTGAAAACGTGTGAAAAGGGATAGTGGTTTTGGAAAAAGAAAATTTTCAAATGGTAACAAAATTTCCTCTACTTAACAACCACTTGATTTTAAAGGTCACCTTTTCCCATAGTTTAAGAGTTTATCATGAATAAACTTTATTTAAGAGGCCACTTGTCTTAAATAGTCAATATTTCTTCTCACCTAAGGTGGCCTCTTAATATAATTTTGACTTTACCTTAGGTGTTCTTACAGTTGCAGCGAGTACTTTCGAAATTAAGTAGTTTTAAGACAGTACAATTACCTGGTTGTTAATTCTACTGTACAGGTTTTTGATTGTTCAACTAACTTCATAACATATTATCTAGATAGTTCAGATTTAGATTTGGATACCCGGAAAACTTGTTCAATCTCACTACGTTCTGCGCCTGTATCAAATCAGCTCAAATCGAATTTGTCTTTGTGTATATTATCTGTTTGTTGATGGTTTGGTGCTTGGCGTTTGATTTCTTTGGTTGTTTGATACTTTTTACTACCTTTGTTATCCTGTTTTGTTTATTTCTATTCTGACCATGCACTAGTTTTTTTTGTGTTTTAATATCAATGTATAAAAAGAAGGGATGGATGACAACAGAGGAGGCGACCAATTTTGGTTGTATTAGCACGTGACGTTTGTCGCCATTTTGAAAAATAAATAACCGCGATGCGATAGACAACAACCATAAGTGTTAATATAATATTAAGAGTTTTTAGAATAGGTATATTTATAGTAAATGATACAAACATGTAAAAAAAGAAAATAGATTTCCACTTACTAAATAACACATAGTCTAGTTTTTATATTTAATTTCAATGATTTTGTTTTATTGATACGGAGCTGCAATTTTTTTTCACTTTTTTAAATTTATTGTTAACTTATGATTAAATGGCATAGTTCATTTAATTTTTGTTGTCTCTGGACTGCATACAGTGTTTTAAAAAGACCATATTTTTGTTTATAATTATTATTCATGACACTACCCGAATTTTTTACAAATATTATTCCGATGGCTTGGCCCGAGCATACTTCGTGAAGCTTTATCCTGAAAACGTATTGAAACAATTGAATACTGTGAATTTAGAAATTTCTGCGTTTATTTATTATTGCAATTTTGAAACTTCACTTCAGAATTCGAGATTTTTTACTGCGATTTTAAGAAAACCAGTGTGCAATTGTAGTTAACAGATATAAATAGTTTTTATTTTGGCGATTATAACTTAGTCGCATTATTATCAATAAAAAACACCGCATTAATTTGTGAATTTACAATATAACATTCTCGGAAAATCCGATGTTGAATACCCATGTGATAGATCACAAGTGCATTGTCCAAAGAGACAAGACAAGATTGAAACAAACTAAAAGATGAAACAAAAAACTGAAAAAAAACAAAGGCTTAGCACCCACGAACTCATTTACAAAACAATTTATTGCTGTCTTTCTGGCATTTATTCTAAATCCTATCTTATATGTTCAGAAATATATCATTTAATTATAATAACGCATATCATACTACTGTTGAACTAAAAAATTTTACTAAAGGTGACATATACTTCCATTGTCCCTAATAATTTGTGTCCAAAAATGACTAACTTTTCGTCGATGACTTAATTTTGATCGATGTCACAATTTTGTTCAGAAGGCTAGCTTCAATGTCCAATTAGTAAGTAATGATAAGTTTTCAAATAGTTGTCATAGTTTGCTTTAGGTAGAAATAAAAGACAGATTGTTTGTTTTTTTAGATGACACCGCCTTTAATATGTCGTCGAACGACTGTTATATATTATATTTTAGTTTTTGTATGGACAAATTACAAGAAAAGCTTCACAAAAATTTTTATTCTTTAAAATAAACAAAAAAACCTCAAAGAGATTTGAATATATGATGACAGTTTTCATTTCAATGTTTTGCCATTAAAGAAAACTAAGAGCATTACCGTAACATAAATGAAAATGCTCAAATTTACAGTATTAAGAAGGGCATTTTTCACGATTAGCCGAGTCCTAGAGATATTGTAGCGCTCCATAGCACTCTCTCAAATCTGTACCTTGTTTTGGAACTCTGATCAACGCTGATTTGAATATACAAAATCTTAGTTATACATGTAGTATTTCATATCGAAATAAACTCATCGGAATGGAAAGTTGAACTAAATATAGAGATTATTTTGGTAATTTGAAGATTGTTCAACTTTGGTTTTCTGATATGAATCTATAAAAACAATTGCTTGAAGCACGTATTTAAGATTATTATTATTTTTATCATTGAATATATGTCAAGGTTCAGTTACTGATATCGACTATAACCCTTTTATCTAAAATCAACATTAACAAAATTTATTGACAACTTTGAATAAAGATAAAAGTATATTTCTGAAAGTACTCCCCATGTATATACTGATGACGAAATTTTCAAGTGCACGTGTCCATTTTATTTATATATCTGCTGCTTCTAAATTTTTTTAAAGCGTTTGACCTCCTTGGAAAGCAATCATTTGAGTACGATAATGAGATCAAAATTTATACAGATGATAAGTTACATTAGTTATCTTGAGTGTCAAAACATTTCTTAAAACAAAAGTCATAATTTCAAGACGAGTCTTAAGACACGACATTGATGTTCATCTGCTATGACTTTATTTCATCTTGCATTTTGTATATATAGACCGTCTGAATGTGTTCTGTTTATAATTGTAAAGAATTAATATGGAACATATACCAGAAAATCACTATCTACATGTTACATAAGTGTTTAACAAATGTTCAAAAGCCGAATTTTATTGCATGTGAAGCGTTTTTCTGGATTTACCTTCATCAGATACGCTAGCAAGATGAGTTAAACTTTATGAATTTCTTGTTTTATTTATGGAACAAATAAAATATACAATTCATGACTAAATAAACGCCAATCAGCCAAATTGTAAGATAACAACCAGGAAATTTTACAAAGGACAATGTTGGAATCATTCCAAGATACATTTCAGTATTCGAAAATAGATAAGAGCATACAACTTTGGGAATGACTTGGTTTCCTGATCGGTTGCTTTTGTATTACTTTAATTGTATTTGTTGTTGGTTTTCAGTATCGATCTCAAGTATTTAATCCATTTTAACTGATTTTTATCGCGTGTTTTATTGCTGTTTTGTCACACCAGGTTACCAGGTTAGGGGGATCGTTGAGCGCTCACAAACTGGGTTAACCTCGCCACATACTTTATGTGACCATCCCTAGACAGGAGCCTTTAGTCAATTGGTTGTCGTTGTTAATGTGTTCATTTATTGTTATTAGTTTACCATTTTTCAATAGACTTGGCCTATTGTCGTGTTTATGAATAGTTTCACCTTTTATATTTTGTGGGCCTTTTGCAGCTTCCGTATGGTATGGACTCCGGTTCAGTATTGAAGACCGTGGGACTTGTGGAAATTTAAGTTCGACTTAAATATTGGTGGATGGCTGTCTCATGGACAATCATGCCACATCTCCTATTTTATAGCAAGCGCGGGGAAGCTTTTCAAGACCTCTAACAGCACAGGAGAATTATTATTAAAGCAAAGGTTAAAATTTTCGGGTTCATTCTACTGATTAATAAGTACGTATGTCCGTACTTCTAGTAATATTTAAGACATCCTGTACATAGAAATATGAAACTATATCTACCAATTACACCAGTGATAGGGATTTGTGAATTTGATACCTCTTTTTTGGGGCAGGTCTACACAGGTAGCTTAAGGGGTCTTTTATCTTATAAGAGATAGAAATATTTTATAATTGTCTATGAGGCAGCAATCCCAAACGTTGAAATTGCAAACACACATACATCCAAATGTAACAGTAATCGGCGAATTGAGCTTGCATTGTCAAACGAGTCACATTAAACATCAACGACAACCACTTCAACTGGACCACAGAACTTCTGGCATTTTAATCATGAGAGCCGAAATCTTCTTGAACAAAACTTAAAAACCTCTGAAAATCAGGAAGGAACGAACACACATAATTAAAAAATCCGTTAAATCCAAAAGGCGAAAGAAGATTGATAAATATGACAGATATTGACTACGGGTCTTAACTAAAAATTAACTTACTCGGATAGTCCAATGGGGACCATATTAAAATTTGTCGTCTTTAATAAAACCAAAAGTAGTTTTGCTAATATTCTTCTGAGAAACTAATTTATTCATTGATGTAAGCATATATTCATGGAAAACGTAAATTATCACAAAATTTGTTTTTTTACAATACATGAAACTCGAAAACAACATTTTCATTAAGTATACTTTATCAGTTTCAAAATTGCCATCGTAATATGTAACACGGCCACACACTTTTGATTTGGTAAATATTAATTGGATTAATTGCTTCTTTTGTAAAATTGCCGCCTCAAATTTGGCAGAAGACGACCCTCTTGGATATTTCATCATTTGTATGGACACATTTCATATTTTTAAAGGCAATAAAGAAATAATAATAAAAAATAACAATTTTGCAACGTCTTTTTAGGATGTAAAGACTACGTTAATGAAACATTGCAATGCTTTGAAATAGTAAAATTAGAGGAATTTGAAAATCTGAAAACAATTTTCAAATCAATATTTTTGCCATTCAAAAATCTAAGAACATTTCCAAGCTTACCTCCAAAACATCTTTGTAGCAATTTGGAGTGAATATTTAAAATACGTGTGCGCTATGTATGCATTTTTCTGAAGCTGCTGAATCCTTGAAAATGGTAGTAAGCAACGTCAGATTATGTCAAGCATGCGATGTTTGATGTAGATATGGAATCGCATACCTTATATCCATCTGAAATCTTAGAAGGATTGAAGTTTTAGTTCTAGATCTAGATTCTGGATGTGAGATATACTAGATCTTCAGGCTTTACGAAAAGTTTCCAGAATATGTTAAAGTTGAATCTCGTATTTCGTAACCCCCCTCCTGATGCATGCTCCTTCAAGCTCTATCAAAACTGTTTCTTGTTTTTAATTCTGGTATTCAACATTATATTGAGTTTACAAAATCTAAATACACCTGGTATTTTATATAAAAAAGAATAGACAGGAATGAATGGTTGAAGTAATTGTAGAGTTCTATTATTATTATTATTAATGAATAGTTCAATAACGGTTTTCTGATAAGAATCTAGAAATAACACTTGCTTGAATTGCGCATTTTAAAATAGCAGTATGATTTTTTTATCATTGAATGTCAAGGTCTGAATATGACAATATTATCTTAAGTCAACATTTACAAAAAATATTAAAACTTTTGAGTCATGATTTAAAGATAAGTTGTAAGGAATCCCAGTGAAACGAAAGTGACGTTGAGATTCGTACACATGACATATATACATGTATTGATGACACAATGATTGAGTGACCGCTTCGGTGGTGTAATGGTTAGCATGCTCGCCTCAAGTGTGGTAGGTCGTGGGTTCGATCACTGGCGGGTCAAACCAAAGACATTAAAATTGGTATTTGCTGCTTCTCCGCTAAGCACGCAGAGCAAAGACTGGTCGACAAAGAGTCATAATAATTTGTCTGGGTAAAATGGCATTTCTTCCTGTGGACTGTTGCTTTCGTGAGCTAGCACGTTGAATGTCGGTCTAGTACAAAGCAGGGTTCATTAATTATCATCATTCATTAATATGCTCCCGTCCTGAATATGCATGAAAAATTTACCGCTGGGCGTTAAGCAACATTCATTTAATCAATCACAATGATTGAGTGCACGTGCATCATGTGCATATTATTTATTTTATCGCTTGATTCTTTTATTTGCGTCTTGCCCACTTACAGAAGTCATTGGAGTGCAAAAATGTCGAGGCAAAAGTTATACAGTCGACAATAATAAAATAGCTATCTTGAGAGCCAAACTTGTCTTATGCATCAGTCATAATTAATTTTAAGAAACGTGGGATCTTGGGTTTTTTCAAGGCCAGAGATTCATTTGCTATGACCTGTAGTATTGTTTCAATATCTTTCTATTCACTTCGTAAATCTGTCTGTTGTTACCCCTCTCGCTACCTATAGCACATATTGTGTTTTAGGCGACTGTTTCATAAACACTCATTAGAGGTACATGCTTATATTAAGAAACATACATTTCTTCATGACTTACTTGCGCGTAAGTCTCGCGAGTACTTTTTGAAACGGACCCTTCCGAGGTCATTGAATGGTACGTTCTCCTATTTACTTAAGTAGAGAAATATTTATTATGATCTCACTCACCACAGAGTTTTTTTCTCTATAAAAGATTTGGTATTATTGTCTAAAATACAGCCATCTTAATGTTCAAATTACGAACAAACATCTAGAAGGCCAATTTAAATCACACTGTAAAACACGTGACATTAAAACACAAACAACGACATTCACTGGACGACAGGTTTCTTGCGTGTCGCACATGTCCCCCTGAACGATTTTACTTTGGAAGTGAAGCTATTTGTCAGTAACAAGTTCTAGGTTATTTAAAATATGGAACTGGAACTTGACTCGCTTATTGCATTATGTAAATATGAAATGTGATTTCAGTAAGCAAAGGACATAAAACATGTAAAATAATGTATCTTAGGCCACTTGGTGCACTATCTGTGATGACTCAGCCGACGAAATTTGCAGGTAGCATAAGGGGTCATTTTTTCTTGATAGAAATTGGCTAGTTATAATATGTCATACTATTTGTCTATATTAGAGGCCGCCATTTTCATGCTCATATTACTAAAAATATACATCTATTGGTTACCTGTTACAATAGAAGACCAACTCAGCTTACACTGTAAAACGAGTAATATTTACTACAAACAACGACATCTACTGGGCGACAGGTACCTGGCGTGTCGCACGTTTCCTCTTGAACGATTTAATTTTGGAAGTGAAGCTTCGCTCAGTAACGATCTCTAGGTTATTTAGAGTTAACTGGAACTTGGCTCGCTTATTTCACTATTGATATTGAATTTTCTAAAGGTTTTCGGAATTTTCTGGTGAAGCTACCTCCCCAATCAGTATATTTAAACATCTTAAAAGCGGCAGACCATAAACCATATATTTTTAATCCGTAATTAATAAGACAAGTTGAATTGTAAATCTCTGGAGCCATCCCCCGGTTTTGGGCTGCCCATTATGTGTGATATCGTAAATGACCATAAATGGTTCAGATCCCTACCCAAACCATATCATTTCTTATTTTGATAAGTGACCCGTTGGATGTTTAGTCCATGAGTGTCATTCAATGTGTTTGGGCTGCCCCTCTTGTTCGAAATATCAATTTATCTTCAAAACAGTTTTGTTCTTCACACTTTTTGAAAATAAAAAGTATGAGGTAAATGTCAGAGAGACGGCAATCCAACCACGACAACAGAAGGGATTTACAAATTTACAGATCTCCACAAAGCCTTCAACAAAAGTGAAATGACACTCATTGTGATGATCTCTAAATAGCACATAAATAAAAAATGTTAGTTTCATACGTCAGATTGTGTCACACATGCAATGTTTGATGTAGATATGGAATCGGTCTAGTCGGACTTGGTTGCGAATCTCCATACAAAATATCTATTTAAAGTCTTAGTTTGACTTTCTATGTTTCGGTTCTAATGCTACTGAAGACAGGTTTCTCCTCAAAATGTACATATATCATTGCCAAAATTTTCCGTAATTCTTCTAGAACAGCTGATCTACTCGGGAGTTCGTGGATTCCAAGCCTTTGTTCCTTTTGTTTTCTTTTTATCTTTTAGTTTGTTTCAAATTTGTCTTGTCTCTTAGGACAATGCACTTCTGATCTCTCACATGAGTATTCTACACTGGGCTTATTCAAAATATAGTATACCCAAAATTTTCCGTAATAAGTCATTTGAAATTATATACTTAGACAAAACATAATAGAAGATTGAATTTTTAGTTCCAGTTCTAGATTCTTGACACTGGGGGATACTTAACCTTTCAAGATTTAAGGAAATTTTCTAGGATATGTTTAAGTTGAATCTCGTACTATATTATCCTTCTGATGCACACTCCTATTAACATCTCTAAAATCTGTTTCTTGGCGATCATGTTTTGAATTCTGGTATTCAACGTTAAAAATGTTAACTTGATTATACAAAATCGTAATACTTGTGATATTTTATATTTTAAATGAATACACCAGAATGAATGGTTGAACTAAATATAAAGTTTAATAATTATTTTTGTATTATTTTTGGATTGTTCAATAACGGGTTTCTGATATGATTATACAAATAACACTAATAACTGCTTGAATTGCGCATTAAAAAATAATAACAGTATGAATTTTTATCATTGACTGCCAAGGTTTCAAGTATGATCGTTTTATCTTAAGTCAATATTTACAAAAAATATTTCCAACTTTGAATCATGATTTAAATATAATTCGTAAAGTGAAACGAAAGTGACGTACAGATTAGTCAGCATGACATATATATATATACATTTGTATATGTTGACACAATGATTAAGTGCACGTGCATCTCCTGATACTTATGTGCACTTATTTCGGAGTAAAATACATATCTTCAGGATAAACTTGCACGTTAGTCTCACGAGGGCTTTTTGAAACGGGTCCTTCTGGGTTCATCGCATGGTACTTACTTAATAATATCTATTATGATCTATGTAACCACAGGAATTTTTTCTATAAAAAAATAGGAGAGCCAGATTTGCTTTGCTTGTCTATAAGACAGCCATCCTAATATTCAAATTAAAAACAAACATAATAGACCCTTTTACCGATGCTGCGTTCCTGCTTTTGACGCTTGCGTGGAAGCAGCTTCGTAATGTACGAAAGTCTACAACACAATAGTTCTGATGATGTCATATTTGATTGTCCCCCGACGTCATTTTTCCGGGAAAATATGTTATTTCCACCCAAAGTAACTGGACCGCAGTTATAGTAAAAGGGTCTGTTATATCTACTGTTACCTGTACGACTAGTAGGTCAATTTGAGTCACACTGTACAACGAGTTGAAGTAAAACACAAAAACGACATCCACTGGACGACAGGTTCCTGGTGTGACATAAAACACAAAAACGACATCCACTGGACGACAGGTTCCTGGCATTTCACACATGTTCCTTATATCTGATTTTTTTTTAAAAAAACGGTTCAGATCCCCATCCCAACCATGTTTTTTTCTTATATTTAATGAAAAGCTATGTTGAATGTTTAATTCCTGTTTGTCATTCAAAGTGGTTGGGCTGCCCCGCCCGTTGTCTACGTTAGTAAATACTACGTGAATATGATAAAAATATACATGTAACAAAACATTTAACATAAATACAAACAAATTCCTGACTTTGGACAGGCACATGACACATTTGGTGAGGTTAAGCTAGTATAAAAGGAACCCAACCCTTTCTCAACATGGTCAAAAGAAAATCATACACTTTTTTAGTTCCTTTGTTTTCAGACCAGTTTAGATCTTCACCCCTTAACAATAAAATATTTAAATTCTAATGAAAAAATAAGATGAATGATAAATCTCTGGAGGTTACTCCTTGGAGTTTGAAGACCTCAAATGTCTATTTTAAATTATCTTTAAAACCAGATCCCCACCACTAAGCCATATACTTTTATATTTTATTCCTAGTTTCTAATAAAAATGTCAAATGGTTAGTCGGGAGTGTCATCCGCATTTGTGGGCTACCGCTCATGTCTTGAATCTTGAGATATCTTGACAAGGGTGCAAATATGCACCCCCTAAACCAAGTATATATTTTCTTTCTTTTAATTAAAGAAGAGTATGATGATTGATTTCTTGGGGTCAACTCCATGATTGTGGCTAACATTTCTATTTGGTTCTTAAAAAGAGTCCAAATTTTTATTCTTATTTCTAAGGAAAGTACATGTTGTATGGTAAATTAATTTTGATTTTTTTATTGTTAGGTACTTCGTTTTAGGCGGAAATATGCCACGCTGCTGCTACAAATAGTTTTGTGTTTGCTTGATTCACATTAGTGTAACAAAAAAGTTAAAATCATTATATGTTTCTTGTCTCTTCAATATTTTCTACTTTTACGCGTTATGCACTCACAATATACTAATGTAGGATGTACCATACAAAAGAAGGTGGCGTTTGACTCGCATCGCAAGTGATAAGTTTTGTCAGTTACCTACCCAAAGGTTGTTGTTTATCTACGGCTACTCCGGCTTCCTCCATCAGTAAAACTGACCTCCGCGATATGACTAAAATATTGTTGAAAGTGGCGTTAACCCATAATCAAACAAATGAAACTAATGTAGGACTTCTTTTAAAACTGTATGCCGGTCAAATATTTTTGAGACAGTAATTTGACACCTGTTTCAATTTCAAACAGTGAAACAGTGAATGATTGAGTTATCTTATTTTTTCGTCTCTTAAATGGAAGATTTTAAATTTCTTTCTACCTAAATTTTGTCTCACTTTAAAAAAAAAAACTGCGCTACGGCCGTGTCATTTATACTTCGTTGAAAAATTCCACTAAATCGAAAGGGCACAAGTCATATTATCATGTTCTCAAAGGTCGACTCTAGAACCACTTTGTTTTAATTGTACCACTTTCGGGTCACCATTGATGAAGCTGAATTTCCGGTCCCATTTAGGACTTCTTGGTTTCTATTTGTCGATTGAAAACTTTTCACTACATAAAGAATGCCTCATCGGCCAACTAATGCAGCCTACACTATTTTCCCATTTACTTCCGAGTTCATTGACTTGCTGTGATGCTGATTTAGTAACAAAGGTCGAATATTTTTACCATAAATTTTGTTTTTAGCCTCTCTTGTTGTCCCCTGTCTAGTATGAAATAAACCTTAACAAGAAGTATTTGTTAGCTTTTTTGAATGCAGAAAATTGGAAGGCATTAATAGGCTAGAATACTGGATGTGAGTAGCAAAATAAAACGTTGTTTTTTTATTTGTTTATTAATGAAATAAAACATGAACAGTTCGCAATATAACAAATAAATAAATGATAATAACAAACAAATGTTGACGATTTATTAGTCAACGAAAACAGTTGCATATTTAAAATGACCAAATTGGTAGTTGGTGGTATCGCATACCTGAGCATGGCACTAAACACTTAGACATTGCACCAAACAGTTAGACATTGTTCATGTAGAAATGAAATTATATCATTGAAATTTTGCAAAAAGCCAAATTTACAGTTTTTAACTAAAAAATAAGACCGTTGAAAAAACCAGTCGTTTTTTGTAAGAGATAGAGATGATGTAATAATTAAATATTATTTCTTGGAGCCGACAATATTTTCCCCAATTTGATAATTCAGGAAGGACGCTCGCTAAATTGAGCAGTTTTAGAAATAAATTGGACATTGTTTGAAAACGGCAACTGTACGATCTACATTTTCAGGATTTATTAATACAGTGAGACCTGTTGTAATGATCACCTCTTTGCAGCAACAGTCGTCTTATTATGTCATATATTGTGTTTTCCCATCTTTATAAAAAATAGGAGATGTGGCATGATTGTTCATGAGACAACCACCCACCAAGTGACAGTAGAATTTAATACAGGTCCCATTTGTATTCTTACGTTAAATTTAAAGACTACCTAAGGTCGTATTTCTTGGCCCAACTGTGGCCATTATATACGGGCAAGACAGACATGAATGGCAAATATTAAGAACAAGAGAGATATCGTATGTGTCAAGATGACAGCCCCATCTCGACACTTAAATGTGACAAAAATCTCCGCCAGAATGTAAGCATAATGTTCTTTCAAAAAAATATCTGGTGGACTTGCTGATTTCCCTTTTGGTTTCAATGGAAACGAACATAAATTATTCAAATAATTTAATGTAAATTTTAATACATGTACTATTTACAAACCTATCATAAACTTTTGGCAATTTCATGTGGAATTTTTAAAGCAGTATGATATTATTGAGGGAATCGCTAACAAACATATACACCCTCAAGTTTGTACCACAGAATGATTCTGGAATTTGCCTGTACTTTAAAATTACTCTTGAATTTTAGCAGTAATTATATGTCGAATTTCAATATGTGAACATGCATCTATGTACAGAAATGGATACAAAATACGTTATAATATGATTCAATTTCTTTTTCATATTGATGAATAGTTCGTATTTTATTATAAGGATGTGGAGAATCGGTCTGAAAAAGTTAATATAATATTACAGTTGGTCTTTTAAAATGGTTCATAAGAGTAGGGAGAATGGTAGCAGATTTAGATATCATATACCAATAAAATATAAAATATCTGTAAAATGACCAAATGCATTCAGAGGGTTTTAAAGAGTAATTGGTGTTACCTTTGTATTCATTGATTTTATTCACTCCATGTCTTTACCTTGCCTCAAGAGAAAAAAATGTGTAATTCATTTTTTTTCTCATGTTGGTCTAGAAAAATCAAACATTCCATATTTTTCTCACCATACATACATTACAACTTCACGAAAATACCAGCTTTGTCAATGTACAGAAATAGAACATCATTGTTGTTTTTTAGTTGGAACTAGTATTTTTACCATCATGATATTTACAAAAATACATTTTATTAGAAATGCATGTTTTACCCTAATATTTACAAAATTGAGATTTAATGTAATGAGACGTTTTGCAATACTAAAGCGTTTCCATTTTATTAGTGTTAATAGAGTTTCTATACGTGAAACAGGAACGAAAAGCTCTAGCAACAAGTAATCTTTGTTGTTGCTGATTGATGTTTAAAGCAATCATGTTTTGGTAGAACTTATCATAATATACTTGCAGAATTTGCAGTATTTATTTAATTATATATAATTGCACAAGCACTCAGTTAATTCAGTTTTCAACGATATTTTTCTATTGTAAAACAGATCCATATCGAATATGCCTATTTTGGAATATTTCTTAGTTGTTACTGTTCAATTGTTCTCTTGTTAAGTTTATTCCAATATGTCGTGAGAAGAAACAGATCACCAGCTTTCCATTCGTAATTAACTTAAGCAGTCGTTTTTGTATGACTAGCACCTAAGAATGAACTCTTATAAAATGGAAAGGAACAAAATGACACGGTCATCAACATGAGCACCAAGAGAACTTTTGTTTCGTCTGGTTTGCAGATAATCTGGTCGTTTGTTGCACTTCGACCATTGAAGGATGTCTCTTGAAGGTATGAATGATATTGTCTGCTAACAAGTCAAAGACTTCCCGAACGTTAATGTTTTCTTCGGAACTCACTTCCATATATGGTATACCGACATGATCTGCAAATGCTTCCGCCTTCTCTTTTGAAACTTCTCGCACTACCGAATGGCATCTGGTGCCAACAATTATTGTTGACACTTTCTCTGGATACATACTGTACTGTCTCAGATCTGTTAACCTAATAAAATAAAAACAACACACAGTGATTGATTGATTGATTGATTGAGTGTTGCCTAGCGTCCAGTGGCAAATATTTCATGCGAATTCAGGATGAGGGCATACAGTAAGTGATGAATAGGCTTCCAACTGCTGCATGCTTAGAAATGAAGCAAATTGGTTTGACTCAGTTTGGGATCGAACACACGACCTTCCGCACTCGAGGCAAGCACACAAACCATTTATCCACTATCGAATCGGTCCATACAGAGTGCATTTTGAACTAATAAAAACAAAGGTACATGCAACAGTCAAGGGAATATTACAGGAAGACAAAAGTCGAGAAAAAAATATATAAAATATAGAGGTTTCAGTAGGTAATTACATATTACATTCTTGTGACGAACTCTAAATCTGAGCATAAATGTGTTAAAAAATACAAGTTTAAAAATGTTGTGATACAAAATGTGAATTGTACTCTGCTGTACAGTATGCATAAATCTCTCATCAGCAGCAACGCAAACCAAAACAAGGGAAATTCAAGATCAAAACATAGTAGAAGAAGTACTCAAATCCATACAAACATTACCGAGTAGGACAGTAAAGAAGGACACAGAATGTTTTGCTTTTTAGGTCTCTTTACAAATATTTTGCAGCCACTTAAAAATTTGAGGTTCATGGAAATCGTTTCCTTTACACGTTTGTGCGTTTGATGCACTGTTATTCTCGTACTGCAACATAGATAAATTTGATTTCTTGTTTGATTAGGGATACATCTTGTCTTATCGGATTACAAATATGAATTGATAAACTGCTGAATGTATTTAAATAAAAGTTTAGCGGTATGATTGACGTCTGTATACGTGGTCCGGTGTTGTATAACTAATTAGGATGTTGTTGTGCTGTACACGTGTTTCAATGATTTACCTCACATTAGCATCATTATAGGACCGAGGTGCAAATTTAGTAACAAAAGTACTCATATAAAATAAAATCGAAATATGAAGACTAACGCGACGGTTAGGAAATCTACCATGTACACAACAAGGAACGGAAATATATCCTGCTTTATTCTTTTGGTTAAGAAGTTTAATAAATATCGCAATCTTCTGGAAAACAATATGACAAGTCTTACAATTGCGCTGTTGACTACCCAAGAGCCTGCTGGTCCACAAGCAGTGGTATATCCCCAGTGGTTTCAAAATAAAAAACCAATATTATATGATATTGATAATTTTAAAATGCTATTCACGTTTTTCAAGCAGTGCTATTGATAATTTTAATATGCTATTCATGTGTTTCAAGCAGTGTTATCTCATTGGCAGCAGTAGATCCTTTAAGATTGAAGACCGAAATCCAAACGTAGTAAAAAAAATAACTGATATAAAACAATACTCTTTTTTGAGTTTATTTTAGTCGTAAGATAAAGACATATTTTAAGCAGTAAAGAAGTAGTGAAGTTGCTTTTGTTTGCTGGATAATCATAAAGGTGTATCTGTGTAAAATAAATTCTCTCGTTTTAATCTGGAAGAACTAGTATTGTTATTTGCATTAATTGGAATATTGAAACAAAGAATATGGAATTTTTACAAGAAAGATACGATCCACATACGTAGGTTTATAACAAATATTCAAATTTAAAGCCAAATTTAACTGCGTGTAAAGCGCTTTCTGTATGACCTTCATCTAGGGACCAAAATTGGGAGATCAGACAAACGTTATGAATTTCTAGTTACATTCATGGACCAAATGATGAAATATACAGTTCATGACGTATTGAACACAGAAAAGCCAAAAATAAAGTCCAATCAGGGAATTTTAAATTAAAAAAAAATAAAATGTTGGAAAGATGTAAACTGGATCTTTCCTGCATTCATTTTAGTACCCGATAAGAAATAAGAGCATATAACTCAAGCACGGGGAAGCTTTTTCGACACATGTCTTCAGGTATTCTTTTACAATATACATACCAAGAACTAACACTTTCAAATGTATGATGTTTTGTGACATCAAACAAAATTAGACATCCATGCGCACCTCTGTAATACGACGCTGTCAGACTTCGGTACCTCTCTTGACCTGTGGGATAGAAAATGAATTGTGATTGCAAGAAGCATAATTTTGATGCTAAAAATAGAACTAAAAATTGGAATAACCATGTAATATCTTCAATTGATGCAAAATCATTGCCCTCAAAATTGTAGATGTTGGATACTAGTTCAACTAAAGAAAAGTATGAAACGATGGGTGTCACAAGTTGGTTGGAAGCTACTTGTGTTTCTTGGCCCCTTGAGTCTAGCCTCGTTTTCATAGGATTCGGGTTACTAAAGGTTTTAGTTTTCTGTCTTTGTAGTGTTTTGTTTACTGATGTTTATTTCGTTCCTGTCTGTTGACAACTTTCTTGTATGTCTTGTTACTGAAAGACATCCTTCTGCTCCTTTGGTTATTGAATGATTTGGTATCTTCGGAAAACTTCATCATTGCTATATTTTGACTTATTTAGCACGAATAAAGCAGATTGTATAAAAGGAAGACGAGTGGATGACACAGTTGTAATTTTACGAGAATTTTGTTTAAAGAAGTATTTGTTACATCCAAAAAATTATATTAGATGAATACAACCTTTTTTATTGTCATGAAATAAAAAGCTTAAAATCATGACTCTCATACCTCCTGTGTCATTGATACACATTCTGACGATTTGATTATCAAGAACCATATCCGCCCAATGAAACGTGGACAATGTAGAGGTTTTCCAATTGTTCTTTTTGTCATTGCAAAAACTTGACGCTAGAGATGTTTTACCAACATTGTAATCTCCCAACATTAATATTTTTGCAAAGAAAGTAGGCCGCAATTCCATACTTTTTGAAGTTTGATCTTGCGATGTAAATAATATTGGCGGCATCACTTGATTTCTACACACATATATATCCATAATTATGAAACATTTGAATTATAGTCTTCTTCTGATGGAACAATTGAATTTAAAGACAAACACTTCACAACTTGCAAGAACATGCGTTATTTTGACCTGAACTAAGCACATAGACTTCCGGTCAGCACTTGTTCATGAGCTCATTATGGTTAATGTCAAACAACAGAAAACAGTGGCGATATATAATCAAATTATCTACAAACAAAGGCCCTGTATCTTCTGACCCTGACCAAAGTTCAGAGAATGTGACAATGCATATCATATGTAACTATTATTACAGTGTGTGATGACGCATTATATATATTACTGGTCTCGAAAAGTTTAAATTTTAAGTAATTTTTTTCTTTGTTGCGTTTTGAATAATAGTAAAAGGTGCTAACACCTAAACAAATTTTTTAATTGTTTGTAATACAAACTATGACATTTTAAACAACTTGACGTAAGATCCAACAGAAATGGTACCACTTCTGATATTTTGTCCTTAGAAGATAAATTTAATTTTGAAAAGATACACCTAAA
>JARWCS010340929.1:0-11563 GCA_034783895.1 Geukensia demissa | reverse complement strand
GTCGGTTGTATGCTCGAGGTGTTTCTTCGATACAGGGTTAAATGTCTTGCCCCAGTATTCTTATTTTTTTATTGAAGGCTCCAGTAGATCATAAATGATATATCAAAAATAAATTATCAGATGTTATATTCCCTTTCTTACGAATTGCGATCTAAATTATTTCAATATTGATTAAAATAAAAATATCAGAAAGGAATTTACTGTTATTTGTAAACATTAAATATACCCAAAAATGTCAGAGATTGGTTTTTTTCAGTTATGCTTTTTTATCAATAACACCAAATTTGAATCATGGATTTTTTTATTTCTCCGGACATCATAATGTATAATAAACCCATTTTTGAAAGAAGAAAAAAAACAATTGAAAATCTTTGAAAAAGGATTCGAAGATTCCAAAAGCGGCAGAGAGAAATCGTTAAGTGAGAAGACAGACAAGATCATTGCAAACAAAGTCAAACAAAACAAACATAGTACACACAACATTAAACTGAAAACTAAAGCTGAAGAAACACGAACCCTATAAAAACAGGTTTTTACATTAAGTTTAAGAATCCATTAGAAATTTCTTTGGCAATCACCAAAGAAATTTATTCTCTTATTTGGACATTCGCTCCGTAACAATATAAAAATAGGAGATGTAGCATTATTGTATGAGAATTCGAATTCAAACTTCCACATGTGCCATTACGCCTTAAAAAATAATCCCGAGTCCATGCCATACCGGAAGCTGTAAATGGCCCCTAATATACAAAATGTGCAACTATTCATATAAAACGACAATCGGCCTAATAAATAACAATAAATGACTTATTTAACAACGACAACCACTGGACTTCAGGTTCCAGGCTTGATAAAGGCATATTAAGTATTTGGCGGTGTTAAACCAGTTTGTGAGTTATCAACCCTCCCCTCACCTTGGACAGTTGTGTGACAAAACAGCGATAAAACATACTATAAAAATTGGTTGAAATGGATTTAACACTTCAGTACTCGGAACCACTACAAATAGAATCAAAACTATTCCATGATACAACAAAAGTATCGACCTCGAAAGAGTACTCGCAGTTGCTAGTTCAAACCCCCAAAATAGCAGATCAGAAAACCAAGTTTTTCTTTACAATGATGGAATAGACCATAGGACATATCTTACATCACTATTTTAACAATATTATCTATCCTCGGCTGCATCTCAATAGAAAATTGATCACTAAATGTTCTTTTATAGTTACATGTCCGCAAGTGAATTATTTTGCAACTGTAGTGTTGTTCCATTCTGGACTTGGTTGACTGCATCCGATAAAGCTTACCTGACAACATCAGCCAAATGTAATAACGGAACACTTGTGGCGAAGATACCACCACAAGACCTTTATCATTGTAAATGTACGTATTTGTACAATATAAACTTGCTCATATAATCTATGTTCAAATTTTCCTATTCTAAACTTATTGATCAATATCAATGTTGGGATGACTCTAAAAGTAATTTAGCTAGTGAAAGATATTTGACCTTCACAATGATCACCAAATTTTTACTCCTCGACATGTTTTACTTGATCAAGAAGCGAACTTAAGGATTTTTTGAAAGGCTGCGTGTCGGATAGTCTATGCTTTGCCTCTGATGCCACCTATCCCTACTGTTTGTCCTTGTAAAAGTTGGTTAAATCGTGTCTTGAATTCAGAGTAGTTTGATTGATCCGACACTGATGGTACCATCTCGTATCCATGGACGATGCAGCCAAATAATGAAATATAAGCCTTTAAGTGAAGTTAAATATGTCCGTTTAGTCGTGAAAAATTCAAACCTAGTCTTTGTGTGCTAAATCCTGAGCAAATAGCAAATACAGACTCACTGAACAAAGTATAACCATCTGTACCGGGTATGTAGTATTAAATTTTTAAGGATTTTACACAGGGGGTGCGTTTACCTTATAAACATGCATAGAAATGATTTTCAAATTTTGTAGCGTCAATTCCAGTTGTAGTAACTGATCTTGTCGAGGACAAAATCTTGGTACCATTACCCAAATACAATACAACACCCAGCTTAACGCCAGTGTTTAAATGTACATTTGGTGATATACTTAATGGAACATCTCTGTTTGATGTATATTGGTATATAAATGAAAACTTGGTTGCAACCAAAGAAAATATATCTTTTGAAAATATCAATTCAACGTTCTTGCGTGAAAGTGATTGGAGGGACACATATACGCTTAATATGAAGGTACGTACATTTACAAATTTTGTATCGCTATAAAGAACGACATAAACCCCTGTTCTTGAGAAGATCAGAGAGTAAAATCTTAATTCCATTGTCCTATCCTTCTTGTTTAGATACTTTTTTACAATCAGACCAAAACAAAAAATGGAAATCGTTGAGTTACATATTACCAAGATATCTAGTTAGCTCTGTTAACATTTCTTTACCAAATGCTGCGTTACGTTTTTGGAGTGGTCCTCTGAAGACACTCTTTCACTAGTTTGTATGGCATCTCCACCGACTGGTCAAAATTGTCACCAAAATGAAACTTTGAATGGCAATTAAATAGCCTTTGTGTGGTCTCCTTCAAACCTTGGCCAAACATGTACTTGTTTATCCTCCAGTCAATGAAAGATGCTATCGCTGTGTCAAGTGTAGAATACCCATGTTAGAGATCAAAAGTGCATAGTTCAAAGAAACAAGAAAAATTTGAAACAAACTAAAACGTTAAAACGAAAACAATAGGAACAAAAGCATGGAATCCAAAAACTCCTTTGCAAAACATAAATGGGATGAGATTCTAATGAAGGGGGAACAACCCCTGCCTTGCGCGGAACACTCGTCGTGGAATCCTTAACGTCTTATCCGAGAAGAGGTCAATTAATTTTTTTACCAGTAACATGTCCATAACTTATAGAAATACCGTGATACCATATGGATCAATCAATTCGTGATGGCGACCATAAAATTTTAGGGGGGGGGGACAAATTTAACCTTGATGTTTCCTTGTTCTAGTAATATATGCGACAACAGCAATGCTCTCGTTAGAAAATCCTGATACTTGGAACAGGCAAGAGAGAATCAAATCAACTGAAATGGGATAAGGAAAAGTAGATGTAGTTTATAACTGTTAAGAAACACGGCAATTTATGTAAACTTTGTCAGAGATGTCATTGGGTTTCTGTTTAAAACTGACATATTGTTTCACAACCTTATAAACTACACCTTATTTATCCCTTTTCATCGGTAGTATCTTTCATGGTCTTATGAAAATCCTACATAATTTTTATGTGGAATTTTCTTTTCCTTATTATTTTCTTAATGACTTATAGAAAATATGTATAAAGCCAACATTTGACACCAATCCTAGTGTAACATGATTTAAAGTCCATTTTTAGTTGGAAATTAAGAAGCTTTATTTTGATCCCTTATATCATTTCATCCTTTAAATTCATTGGGAATAACTTTTCCTTTACCATACCTGCCTGTTTATTCAGACAGTAAGAAGTTAATAAATTTTCGTGACAATGATGCTCGCTTGACAAACAAAAACTAAACAAATAGGCTTCATAACTATTCGTACTTACATTTTATTTAATCTGTATATTTCTGCTAGGTAATATATTTGTCCCTTTTAGGTGAAATGTGCGATTAGAATAAGACTGTCAGAAGACTCCTTGCCAGGACCTTTGGTTTATAGCCGAACTTTCTTTGCTGGAATGATAGTAAGTTGATGCATTGTCTTACTATGGCTTTTTAAAAAAAACGACAATGTAAAATGCGTTATGCGTTGTCTTTCATTTCATTTTGTTGGCCATGGTCTTGTCTGTCTTCCCGACTTAACGATTTCTGTCTGCCCCTTTGGTATCTTCGAATTCCTTTTGGAAGAATTTCACGCCTCCTGTCATTAAAGAGAAAGAGGCTATTAACATTTCCAAAATCTGCGTTCATCCTGATTTTTTGTAACAAAAACATGTTCTCAGGGCTTCCCATTGATCAGAATTTTCATTGAAAATCTTGTTTGTACAGTGATCTGTACACTTTGCGGTAAAACTTACTTGCAGAAACATATTGTCCCTTTGGTTACCGCTTTGCAGAACACCGCCGGCAAAGATATCTCTGTCAGCTAGAATTTAAGTTTTTTCAGTCACTGCGTTAATCAATTGTGCGTCACTGTTCCTATTGCTGTCCAGTGTGGAGTCATTTATTATTAAAGAAAATTTATCATAATATGGGAGATGTGGTATGGCTGGAAACATCAACACCAAAAGTATAAACAATTATCGGTCAAGTAAGATTATAAAGTTAAAATTGTAACATCATACGACAATCAGTGGGCTACAGAATCTTGGTTTGGGCATGCACAAATAATTATGTTGGGGTTTAACTTTTTTGTGATCGCTCAGTCCTTCCTGTCTGGGACTGTGGGGTGACAAAACGACATAAATCAAATCTCAGATATAAACTGTGTTAGATTAAACACTTAAATTAGATGCATAGTATGCAGACGATTACAAATACTACAGAATATAAGATGATGCACAGACTTCGAAATTTCTAACAGCTAGTTCAAAATCCAAGCACAATCAATAATGTAATAATGTCAATAAAAGCAAAAGAAAAGTATCGTGCAAGTGCCCAAAAGGTATTGACAGCATGTATGACAAAAATGTAACAATATTGATTACATTAGTTTTTATGTACATAATTGAATCCAGTGAACACAATACTAAAATATCAAAGACATTAAAAATTGTTATCATAAAGATTTCACCTCCATGAATAAGTTTATTCAAGCAAATAATTTTCTACTTTGTTGATATTAAATTTACGCACTTTATGTCTAACGTTTCCATGATAGGCTGGATATAATATCCAGTCCCTGTCAAGAAGGGGACACTTTACAATAAGGAATGAGATACCACCTCTTTTTGTCTTACATTTTTAATTTTATTTTAATTTTACCTGGTGAAACAGAAATATTTAAATCCTGGCAAGGAAAACTGCTGCTGTTTCAGGTCTCCAAAGACAGTTCTCAGGGATAAATGGTAGTGACATATTTGAAGAAATCAAGGTTATTAATTGCAAAGATATCGTCAAGATGGCGGTAAATATTACTGAATTTATCTATTAAGTCAGATTTGGAAGGAGCTTTGTGCGGTTTTGCTATAAACTCGGATTCATTACACTAAAGGAATGTCTTCTATTGACGAAACACTGTTGGTATCCATGAATTCCTACAATCTGTCAGTAAATTTTATTTTCAGATCTAATGTTAATATTCTCAAGAACAAAAAATAACAGAATTTATCCGCTCCTCACAAGTACAGTAAGTGTATTTTTTTTGTAGTAAACCTTCTTATTCAATAAACAAAGTGCAAAAAAGCTACAAGAGTTCTATCGTTTTTACAATATAATAAGAGTATCGTGTATGACTTTACGACACCTTGGACCATCAGTGTTCTAAGGCTATAGTAACAACATAGCCAAAGGACATCATGTATAAATTTTGATGCAGTGCTGTCTTTATCCTGAAAAGTAAACGTCTCAGACCTGAAAACCAAACTTGACCATTATTTCAGGGTGGATGAAAGTGTCTGTAAAATATCTAAGCGTTTGTAAAGAATAAAAAATTCGTCAAGAAACGAGAATCTTCTTTTGTATTGTCAAGGGACATAAGCGCTTCAGATCATAAACCTGAACTTGAACTGCATTTAAGGATGGGTAAAAGTGTTGCATACCTAAAAACCAAACGTTACCATGTGGAAATGAGAAGTTTTACATTTTTTTATATTCAAGAGACATAATCCTGAACGATAAACCCCCTCATACGTCAAAATACAATTGACCCATATTTAAAAGTAGGTCATAAAATAAAAATGTATTGCCTTCTTTTAAAAAAAAAACAAACAAAATTTTACACCCAGGAACTGATATAGTTGCCGCTTTGTCCGATAGTCATTCCGACCATCGGGAAAAGCGGCAACTATATGCGCTTCCAAAATATTTTATGCCAAACCAAACGCAATGTTTTCATGCTTGATTGATTTTTTTTAATTTCCAACTACAATTCATAAATTTTTTATTGAAGATCTTAATGCTTCTCCTTTAATTATTTCAATTGCCTATAAATTATAACATATCAGATGGCGTATAGAACATTAAACTACTGGAATTATCATACTTACGTTAAACAGATGTTTACTTTATTCTGATAAGTTTCATAATGGTATCTCCTCGGATGTTTCGTCGAACAATTTTCCTGATCATGAACACTTGCATTTATTTGGCGTTTTTCGTTCATCATTGGCGGATGTATCAGTATGTTCCCTATGTTTGGTTTGTGGATTGTTCTATATGCTTTAGTGCTGAATATTTTGGATGGTGGATATTTCAGTATGCTGTTCTGTTCCGTAAGTTTGGTCTATAGATGGTTGAATTTGCTGTGATGTTCAGTATGTTTGGTCTATGGATGGTTGAATATGCTCTGGTGTTCAGTATGTTTGGTTGGTGAATGGTTCAATATGAGTTGGTGTTCATTATGTTTTGTTCGTGGATGGTTCAATATGCCGTGGTGTTCAGTATGTTGTGTTAGTGGATGGTTCAATATACTGTGGTGTTCAGTATGTTTTGTCAGTGAATGGTTCATTGTGCTGTGGTAATGAGTATGTTTTATTTGTGGATGGTTGAATATGGTGTGGTGTAGAGTATGTTTTGTTAGTGGATGATTCAACATGCTGTTGTGTCTAGTATTTTTGCTTGGCAGATGGTTCAGTATGCTGTGGTGTTCAGTCAGTGTGTTTTATGGATGATTCATTATGGGTGATTCAGTATTTTTGGTAGGTGGATAGTTGAATATTCTTTGATGTTCAGTATATTTGGTTTTTGGATGGTTCAATATGTTGTGATGTTCAGTATGTTTGGATGTTGGATGGTTGAATATGTTGTGGTGTTAAGTATATTTGGTTTTTGAAAGGTTCAACATGTTGTGGTGATCAGTTTGTTTTGTTAGTGGATGTTTCAATATGCTATGATGTTCATATGTTTAGTTGATAAATGATCCATTTATGCTGTGGTGTTCAGAAAGTTTTGTTTCAATATGCTATGGTGTTCTGTGTAATTTTTTAGTGGATGTTTGAATATGCTGCGGTATTTGTTATGTTTTGTAAGTGGATGGCTCCATATGCTGTGGTGTCCAGTATGTTTGCTTGGTGGATTGTTCAATATGATATGATTTTCAGTATGTATGCTTGCAGGATGGTTCAATATGTAGTGATGTACAGTATTTTTGGTAGGTGGATAGTTGAATATTCTATGATGTTCAGTATATTTGGTTTTTGGATAATACAATATGGTGTGATGTTCTATATGTTTTGTTGGTGGATGGTTTAACATGCTGTGGTGAACTGTATGTTTGCTTGGCGGATGGTTAAATGAGCTGTAGTGTCCAGTATGTTTGGTTGAATATACTGAGGTGTTCCGTATGTTTGGTAGGTGGATGGTTCAATATGCTGTGATGTTCAGTATATTGGTTTTTAGATGGTTCAATATATTGTGGTGTTCAGTATGTTTTGTAAGTGATTGGTTGAATATGCTGTGGTGATATGTATGTTTGTTGTTTATGGTTCAATATGCTGTGGTGATATGTATGTTTGTTTTTTATGGTTGAATATACTATGGTGATATGTATGTTTGTTGTTTATGGTTCAATATGCTATGGTGATATGTATGTTTGTTTTTTATGGTTCAATATGCTGTGGTGATATGTATGTTTGTTTTTTATGGTTCAATATGCTGTGGTGATATATATGTTTGTTGTTTATGGTTCAATATACTGTAGTGTTCAAAAGCGTTTGTTGTTGTATGTTTGAATACGTTGTGGTGTTCTGAATGTTTCAATATTCTGTGGTTTTCAGTAGCCGTTGTTCACATTATGTACTATTAATACTGATATATAAAGAACGGTATGAAAATTTTTAAGCAAACCTTGCAAAACAGTATTTAGCTATTAAACTATCCAGATACCTACAGAAATCTGCTTTTTGCTTTGAATAATCTGATACAGTATTTTTTTTTAAACTTACGTTAACTAAATCAAATCTAATCAGACTTTTATGATAGTAACATATATTTTACACATGATTAGCCTTGTATGATTGCACTTTGTAAAGCCCAGTGTACAATTCCCATGTGAGAGATCAAATGTGCATAGTTCAAAGAGACGCGACAAACTTGAAACAAAATAAAAGATAAAACGAAAAAAAGCAAAAGGAACAAAGGCTTGGAATCCACGAAATCCTTTCTAAAACAGTGGGATCAGGTGCTCCTTCAGGGTAAGCATCCGCTGTCTTGCGCGTAAAAATTGGACGAATGGGGATATATCATCCACCATTTCAATAGTAAAAATTCCAAATCCAGCAGTGAAATCCTTATATTGACACAATATCGGTAAATCAAAACAGGATTTAATTGGCCAGTTTAATAGCACCTTTAAATATCTTGACGATGTGTTAGTATTGAACAAACCAGAATTGCAGAAATTTGCTGAGGAAAATCCAAAAGACGTACTTATATTAAAACAAACACCAGTAATGTTCATATTCGTTTTTTAGATTTGGATTTAATAATTTAACAAGGTTGCATTAATTCCCTTCGATAATTTAAGATAAAAAAAGATATTTTCTTTCTCATAGTAAATATTCCCTTTCTACTCATGGTGTAAACATTTCACAACTTGTTCGATTTGCTCGTGTTTGCACTAAAGATCACTAAAGTTTCTGACTTCACCGCTCTTAACCTTCATCTGTATGGCATTTACCCTAACTTGGGCGATAGCTTCCTTATTCTATTTATCTTACTTCTTCTACTCCGTTATTATATCTCGGATGCTGCGGATTTTATGTAACGTATGGAGCATTAAAATAATTCACCTTAAACTTGTATTAAGAGTTGCAGGGGATTTGGATTTCATACACTATGAAGGTCCTGTGGAGTTCGTCCATTCTACGATTAATAGAACTTAATATCGGAGCAGAGAGCAATTTGCTGCATATAAACTAGTAATCTGTTCCATAAGATGACAGACGATATAAAATGAAAGGTTATGGGGAAATTGTCAGAGAGATTTCACTCCAAACTACAAAAATTAGAGGGGATTTACAAAGGCCTTGTTGTACCCCTTATGAATAAGTTTAACGGAACCTTGAGATTCAAGGGATAATTTTTAAATCTGAAAGCTCTATATGAAAAGTTTCCATAGAACGTAAGACGTGATGTTCCTTGTCGCATCAAAACTCTACATTTGTAGCAGTATTTTGTATCAAATCTTTGTAACGGTTAAAAATTTTTGTAAAAGTCTTGAGAAGCTTGTGATATCCGATCCCTGGTGCAAAAGTTTACCAGTAAGATATAGATTGCGATCATTAAAGTCAGAAACTTTGGTGCAAACACGGGCAAACCGAAATAGTTGTGAAATGTAAACCCCATCCGAAGGAGCTTAAGGCACGTCTCCAACAATAAACGAAAAAGTAACTATAGGAAAAGAAAAATCGCCCCTTTTATCACAAATCTTAGCGCATAAACAACCGTGTTCAATTTTTAAATCCAAATCTAAAAATTAGGGACATAGTAAATTTATTCAAGGTAACTTCTTTAGGATAAATTTCTTTTGCAAATTTTTGAAAATCTGGATCATTTAAAGATAAAACATCATCCAAATATCAAAAAGTATTATGAAACTTGTCCACTAATTTCTCATTGCAATTAACACTATGCCACTTTTTTTATGAAGGTATAATAAGGACTGCACGGTGTGTAAATTAAACAGATTTCTAAATATTTACACACAAGTGGCGTTACAGAGTATAGTTGTATTTTCATAATAAGATTGATTAGAAATTTTTGCAAAGGTGCGCAACCTTCGATTATTTTCATATAAGTTAGGGCAAAAAAATACGAATTCTGGAAGGTCAACTTGACATTTAATTACAAAGAAATAATACCTCTGGTTTGAAAGACATGAAACAGTACATTACTAATGCATATGGTGTCATCTTAATAATAACTGTTTCGATGCTAGTTATAAGGTTCTCTTTATTTTCTTATTATTTTCTGAACCACGGAATATGTCACGATATTGTAGTTTTTCCGCACTATATGTTTCTGGTGTGTGACCCGGTAAACGTCCGTCTTGAGTATAAAAAGAAATCATATCTGCATTTAAGATATTTGGGAAATGTCTCTGTCATGTCAATAGCCTTGACATTTTAAAAGATAAATTTAATATTTTACCTTTGGATGAAATACCACTACATCGGACCGCCGTGTCATTTCATCACTTAAAATATTCAAAATGTTTTTGCTAAGACCAGTCACCATTATTCGGTATTCCGATATTGCTGGTCGTGTAAAATTTGTAAACTTTTTTTTTATAAATATCTTTATATAAGTTTAAAGGGATAAATCAACAAATTAATTATTTTTTCAATAATGCGTAATATTTAAGTAAAATTAAAACTATGCTAACGTATATTTATAAAATAAGTTTAAAAAATAATCTGTCCAGTGTATTTAGCGGTCGAAAAATATATATTAAAAACACTATCATAAATCGCTGTTATACTATATTGAGGTAATGTTTTATATTATTAAGTATGTTTCTTTAGAAAATTCCAATATGATTGCTCATATAAAACGGAATTATGTTATTACGGATTTTTTCTCTTCTGCTGAGTCGAGGTCGTGAAAAGTTTCCCCGTACTTGCTTGAAAGACACAGTTTACTTTTTTCTTCTTGTTATTTTCGAAATTCCCCGATTGTTATCTCCGTATTTGGCTTATCATTACGTCAATAATTGTTTTATTTCATTTGGTCCATTAATGCAACAAAAAAAATCACAACGTATGATCCTATTTTTTGGCACCTAACGTGTCTGATGACGGTAAATCCAGAAAAGCGTTTTATACGCAATTAATTTTGGCTTTTGTCTATTTGTTATAAACGTTTGTTAGACGTGGATTCCGATTTCTGGCACGTTTTCCGTATTTTTTTTTTAAATATTAGATAATGACACTGAAAACACATCCGTCTGTCATTTGTGACATGCATATTCCATTTTAATCATTCAAAGCATGAAGACGAGCGTACTTTTTTGAAGTGATGACATATCCTTAATACAGTAGCTTTATGTAGGGAGCAATGTATTAGTCTTGTTCTATAAAAATTCATTTAATTCTCTGTTAAATAACACTAAATATATTTAGTTTTAATGGTGACAAAAGTAAAAATTTGACATTTTTGACATTGTTAATCGCAAGAAAAGCAGAGCAGAACTGTTATTGTAACTCCCTGAATACCACTTTTCCACATTCAAAACTGAAAGAAAAATTAAGAGCCTTAGTTCACCTCTGTTTAAAAAGCTGGCAAACGCAGATGCAAATTTGGTTCTAGCTATAGGGAGGGACAAACCTTATTCTGTTATTAACCACTCTGATTATAACAAAAGGTACTCTGAAGATGACATTTGCAGAATGCTAGATTTCTTGATTGACAACATTTTTGTAATGTTTGGCGGACGTGTGT
>JARWCS010340918.1:0-11563 GCA_034783895.1 Geukensia demissa | reverse complement strand
CATAAACGTTATGTGTCTGTCCCAAGCCAGGAACCTGCAGTCAAGTGGATGTCGTTGTTTCGTTGTTTTAATGTTGTCAGTTGTACGTTTTAGCTAGAATTGATTGACGTTTGAACCGGTTCATATTGCTTCATTGGTAATCTTACATATGACATCGCCTTTTCTTTACGTAAGCTTGTTGGGCATTTTGTGATACGTAGAATATATCTTATTAAAATATTTTATTCTCCAGTACATTCTTTTGGTGGAACAAAAACACTCATATCTTTAATTCCACTCTTTATGTTGAAATACCTGTAAACAAAAGAAGAAGAGCTTACCAGCACGGCGTTCATTGACAGGAAATGTTATCTTTTTGTAGAACAATGGAGAATTTGCACAGTTTAATCTTTGAATTTCATAAAAAGACGCATTTATGTCAAAGTGAAAATAACATATATCCTTCACAATGTGTTAAACAGGAGTATATAATTACAATAAAGGAAAATGTGTAAGTGAAACTTGATACATATATATAATTCCGATGTTAACATTCGTTGCCACGTTATTTCATAAAAATATGAAAATGGTCAATTACTATCAAGGAAGTCTGCTTGGGACTAATAACGATGAGCCGATAGAGAGACAAATTATCAACTGACAGTATACAGCGAATATTTACATGTTTATGAGGAACGATATCTTGTTTCGATGAAAGCATAAAAATAACTATCCCCAAATGTCTTGTTGAAACCTCTAGATTTTTACATTTGATATTTGCACACGAGTTAGTTGTTAATTATTTTATAAAAAGACAGGTCTAGGGGCATGCATACCGTATGTACAGAATAACAATATTAACTTACGATGATGTTATGAAGCTGGCTGGTGGCATAAAGTGATTGTACTGAATAGGAACACAGTCAGGGTATGATACTGCGCCATCAAATCTCTCCTGTCCGTCTGAAAATCTCCAGTTTTCCACGTTAATGAATTCCCCAGCGATTCCCGCCGCCCCAATGGTAGCAAATCCATCGAACTGGGCCCCTGGTGGTATTCCGTACGGTCTAAAAAGTCTGGTAAGTGCAGATACATTGCATTGTCTAGTTACTATATTTAATCTGTACTCCTTTCTCTATTAAATGTAAAAGCATGAAAACTTCTGAGATAGAATAGATGAACGTACACTTAATAAAACATCTCCTTAATGTTTACCCAGTATCTTTCATTTGGTATAAATATAGGCATTTTATTTGGTGTTTTGTGTATTTATCATTGTGAATTGATGCAGCTGTTGTAATACCAGAATTGGCTTTTGATACATTTCCGCATAGTTGTGCTTACTGAAGTTCAGATACATGATGAAGGGTAAATACAGGAAAGTATTTTAAATGTATTTTAGTATCCTCAATATGATAGAACAATACAATTATCTCGTCATTCGAAGGTATTCAAAATTGGATTTTGATTGCTTAGTGATGTTTCTTTCATGTTTTTACTTCAAAAAAGTGTTCATTTTGTAAATTAAATATTTATCAAAATGTATCTATAACTTCTAGAAGTTATAGATAACTTCTAGAAGTTATAGATACATATTGATATATTTTTAATTTGCAAAATGGTCAATATAACAATAGTTTTCTTGGTCTTCAATGGTACCAGGGAAATTCAATGCATTGTATTTATTTTTAAGCAACGGAATTTATTTGTCCATTTTTGTATATTTCATTTTGCAGTAAAATGCTTTATGCTAAAACATTTATCAAAATTTTCTTCTACTTACGAGAGCGTGAAGATACAGAACATCGTATATCTCTTTGACTTTACCAAATTCAAATTCCTCCACCTCTCGAACTCTCTGATTGATTTCATCGTAACTAATCTTTGCCCTTATATCTATCCTTCCATCACTACGCCTCTCAACCTGCAGAAAAAGAGTTAAAAACAAATAGAAATTAAATATAAAAAATACTAAAAAACAAACAAAACATTTAAGTCCATGCAAACTGTTTCCTCTCTGCAGAAAGCAAATCAACCAGCTGAAAGTAAGGCAATGAACTAATTTTCTAATATGTAGTAATATCACATAGGAAATTGAAAGATTGGTGTGGTAGTAAAAAGGATAAGCTATGATAAGCGTTAATTTTTGCACCCTTTTTTCTGCTGATTCAATAAACTTGTTCTGATGAATATAATACTATCATCAATGCAAAATTATATTATGAAAATAACCAACTTTGTTTCATCATTTCCTGGAGTCTTAAAACTTGCCCTTTTAAATTAAATGTGCAAAAAAGAATAATACGGCAATTTATTCACACTGAATGCAAAGGAAACTGCACCAGGAAAATTATTATTTGCACAATTTGATTTAGTGTGACTGTCTTGTTGCTAGTTCTTTTTAATGGCAATTTGATCAATGGACTCGTACCTATTTATGACGTAAAAACATTATAAAATATGATTTGTCTGATATTATTAGAATTTATTTTTAATTCAGATTTACCATAGATACCAATTTAAGCAAAGTTTTAGATATTTTCAAAATTTGAATTCGGGGGCAGATTGGATGTTGGTTTACATCAGCAATTATTGTACCTTTAACTTTGTATCTCTTAGGATCATGTACGATATAAAAACAAATAAACTTACACGAAGAACGCTACCTTCCCATTGCTTTGGTGACTCTGGAATTATAAATAAATTAAAGTTACTGTATGTAAACTTTCTGTATACAAATCAATTCACAGTAACTTCAGTCTTAAAAATAATTGCTTTTATTTACTACATTTTTTGTTAAAATACGGATAACATAAATACAATTAACATAATTCAAAACTCTATGAGCAAATGTGTTGTCAAATATAATAAAAAGAATCTCATTCCCAAATGTAACGTTTTATCTTTGTTTTAATTGATAGATTGGAAAAAAATAGAGTCTTAATTACATACCACATGGCTTAGGAACTTGAGCATAAACGGCAGCAAGACAACAGAGAGCGACAAATAACTTCATGGTGATAATAATTCGGTCACCTGAAGTTTTCTTTTTATATTACAAAGATATCATCTTATCGTATTTTGGTTAGAAGTACTAGCTGAAGAACCCCGGGTAGTAGTGTCGGCCTTCAAATAATTTTGTACCTATGCAAATGAAGACAAATTTCTTGGTTTAAAATCTAGTTCAAACTGAAACGTAAGTACATTTATCAGTGCAGGATAACCCTGGTTTGTACAAAGGCTACATACTAGATCGCAGAAATTAATTTAAGACTTAAACAATAAGAAAAAAACAGATCTTAAATGTCCCATATTTCTGTGTTAAGTTTTGAAAAGGAAAACATACCCCAAAATGTCTTAAGAACGATACAAAATGTCCATTCGCAATGGAGAACGGACACCTTCCCGTTGTCGCAAATGCGAATTTGTTCTAAAGATGGCTGCAACAACCATATATTGGGACTATCCAGTGGGGTCCGCGTTGTGCATAGTTTTGTGTTTGTGTACACTATGTGTCATGTTCCGTATTGCTCGTCTTCTCCAGTTTGACTTTTACGACTATTTATCTTAAGTTCCAGCAGTGGAACAGGAGCTGTTAATCCAGAACACCCGAGCTACCCTTCACCTTGTATCATCATTTGGTGTCATTAAACAGCTAGTATTCCATTGATATCAATTCAAAAAGTGAATTATTGTCAGACAGAGAAAGAAATAGACACTGTCTGGATGTAGGAGCAGTTTGCGTTACTCCGCATGGTGTAGAGAGGATGCAAAATAACATAAATGTTTACCGTTTAATATTCATTTTGTACATGATATTCTCAAGAGTTGAATATTAAATTAATTAAAACTAATTGCGCCAAATTGAATTCATCTTACCACAATAATATTATACGTAAATGTGAAATTGAAATTCATTAATGTGTTCAAAATGAAAAATTCATGAACTTCCCTTCATTTTTAATAGATAATGCATTCCGATTGGTGTAATTTTTAATGCTTTTCTTGTCTGAAAATACCGAACCAATGAATTAAATTGTTGAATGAATGAGAAATGTATGGTCTTTTCGTGCTGATTTGGAATATGACCACCATGGTCGGGTTCATTTAATATCGAACCCTTATGAAAGAGTCATGATATCATAATGACACTTTTGTAATATTTAGGCAATAATTCATGTAGAACTAATGAATCACAAGTAATTGACATCGCATTTTTAAAATTGACATGTCCACATACTGACTAATATCCTTTTAAGCTATATAGATCTATTTTCCATCAATATCAATAACAGGGATAAGATTCAGTGCCCAACAAGCATTCATTCATGTCACCCTAGTCACCCTTGACACATAAAAACGAACATTCCGTAGAATTCAGAATTGTTAAATTAGTGAAAGATCGAAAAGCGAGAAATTCGATTACAAGAACTTGTCGAAAACTAAAAAATGCATTACCCGAAAAATTTGATTAATGTATACTATTTAAATGACAAATTGAAAGGACCTTTTAACAATCTACCCATGCGGATGAAAACAATACCGTTTGTGTGTACTCATAATCCGAGAAATACGAGCATTTTACCGATCATCAAGAGCTGAGTACCACTACTACTGCAGAGTAAGAGGTTTAAGAAAATACAGTTTCTGGGGTAAGGGTGAACCTCTGAGATTCTGGACCCCATCTTTTTCATTTATTTTCGCTTTTTTAAATTGCATACCTTTTCATATATAATATGCGAAAAGGCAACCCAAACACATTCTCAGTGAGATCGAAAATAGTCATACCTTCCATTATTTGAATGCAATTGACTGTTTGGTGCCCACGAAGCTGTTATATTTGTCTTTGTGATTTTGTTTTCTCTGTTTTTGATTATTACCCTCTTTTTATGGCTCTATCACATTTCATATCTCATCTAAAACGGAGTTGAAAAATGCTACCTATTCCTGTTCCTATCTCATCACATATAGGTAGCACTTTATAAGTGTTCCTGGTCACTGGAAGATGTGAACCATACATTTTCAAAGAGAACCCCATATTAAGAACAAAAAACGATGAGGAAAAGAAAATCAGAATGTTGGAAATTAATGTATTTGGAATTTATGATTAATGTAAATATTTGTCAAAATAGAATTTTATTATTTCTACATCTATCAGCTAGTTTTCTCCCCGTCATGTCAATGCACTGAACACTAAAGCTAGAGTTACGCGATCCTACAAAAACTAGGGTTAGTTCAGGTGCTCCGAAAAGTTGAGCAACCTCTGCTCCACTAATGTCACTCGTCGGTAGTTATTCACAATCGGTTCGGATTTGTAGTCACAACAGTAGGAAGATATCCATATGAAAATGAAAAGATATGGTGTAAATATCATAGAGACTGCACTTCTACGGGGCGCCGAACGGCGCGCCGTAACTTCAACCACGAGAACAACAGAATTTACAAATCTAGAGGTCTCCACAAGGCTTCCAATAAGGGTGGAGTACCACTCTTTGTGAAAAGCTCTAAATCGCCCAAAATAAAAAATCGCATATGCATAAAATAATACTGTCTTACTTGAATATTATCAAAAACGTACATGTAACAAAACATTAAACCAATTGTCATTTGTAAAATAGAAATTTCGAACCGGTTAACCAAACCAAAGTATTTCTGGACAAAAAAAAAATACAGACAAAACCCAACCTTAATTTTGTGTTTCTTCAATCTTCAACTGCTTGTACATAGATGGTGTTCACTACCGTACAACAATCGATTCATTGATTAGCTCTCAGTAACAAAAGAAAAAATCTGAAGTATCACTCTAATTTTAATGGCGGAAGTGCGAATGCAAAACTATGACAAACATGGTGACTTCATGTTTTCATTATATATATATAATTACCAGCAACAACACTATCACCTCATAAAGCATATTTGGAGTTGTTTATAGTTCGCTGATGGTTTGGATAAAAAACAAGGCTATTCCCGCATACCTTGGATGACACGATTTTGACAGATGTACATTTAGTCCAGGAAGTCGAAAATAATTACTTTCATAGTTTCTTGGTGCACAGGCAGATGTCGCTAGTAGATAAAATAGTCCAAATTGTCGGAAGTCTCTGATTTGGCCTTGGTATACTACCCGTTTTGCTGCGTATTAAGAGATCATAATGTCTGTCTGTGTGTTCGTTTGTTCACCTAAAGGATACCCAATTAGTGTCCCCAACTCTATCGAAAACAATGGGGCCAATTAAAAAAAAATCACAAAAGCTTTGTTTTAAAATCCATGGGAAAAAATTGATGTTTATTCTATAATGTATTTGGTGCGTTCCCTTTCAAAACATGGACTTTTACATTGCTATATTTTGACTGATGTTTGTTTACTGGTATCATTTTGATCGTCGTCTGCTCCTGGCAATTATTTTACTCTGACACTAATTACTGGATTTCATCGAAACTTTCAGGTAATCTTCGTTAGCAATATTACAGTCAATTGGTCAATGATTAAAAGCATTAAATCATTATGATCATTGACGAATAATGCTTTGGATTCCCCATGTCAAAACCTGGACCTTGCAATTGTTTCACACAGGGTTAATCATTTTGTTGTTGCAACTCATCAATTTTAGTGGTTCAATTTCACTGAAATCTGTGCTCTTTTGCACCTTCAATTTTGCATTGTCCACAGTTTTTGTTAGTTTTAGTAACTGTCCTGTATATAAAATTGGAGATTTTTGTCATATATTTCAAATCCTGAGCTAAACTTTGTTTTAATACCCCTCTTTATGCAAGAAAGTGATAAAATGAAGATAATTTTATATTTTTTATTGAAATACTATAATTGCATACATTCACTTGGTGGAATGAATACATTTGGATCTGTTATTCCTACGTTGATATCGAAGAACCTGTAAAACAATTAAAATAAAATAGTTTATTGTGACAATAATGTTATATACAATTGTGTAATAATAGCAATAAAGAATTAAAGTGTAACAATATATGACACAAAATCAAGGACCTGGCACCTTTTAATTATCAAAACAATGGAACAGCACTTTTATTATTGTACATTGTCCTGAAGTCAGGGCGAGACCTTCAACATTTGAAAGAAGGAATCACACCGCAATGCATGTTCAAGACTGCCCCTTGCACATGTTTGGATTGGTTGATTGATTAAATGTTCATTAACGTCCAGCGGCAAATATTTCATGCATATTCATGACGATGAGTGATGATAGATGAACCCTACTTTGTACTAGACCGACACGCTGAGCCTGATTTTTAACGTGCTAGCTCAAGAAAGCAACAGCCCACAGGAAGACATGCCACTTAACCCAGATAAATTATTCTGTCTCTGGGCCGACCGGTCTTTGTTCTTCCTCATTTCATGCGTGCTGGCAGGAGATGCAGCAAATATCAATTTAATGCCTTTTAAATGTTCCCGGCTGGGGATCGAACCCACGACCTTAACTACGCACCTGTTTGAGATGAAATACTTGCTAAATGCAGATCGCACTACGTCAGTGCGTTTAAGATTGATTAGATATTTAATATTTTTATACAATTAGTTCCTATCAAATGAGAATAGGACACAATTTAATGAAAATCGATGTGTGTATATAGTCATTTCTGTTTGAGTGGTTAAGTCTATATCTACAAACTTACGTTGTTGTGATCAAACTTGTTTCTTGTGAGTAGAAAGCGTATGTAATTGGAACACAGTCAGGGGAGGAAACAACTCCGAAAAATTTGTCATTTCCACTGGTCATGGACCAATTTTCGACAACAATGGATTCTCCTGGAACACCAGCAGCACCAATGGTAGCCTCACCATCAAACTGTGCTCCTGGAGGTACTCCGTATGGTCTGAATGGTCTGGTCAATGCGGTAACGTTACACTTTCTGGTTTTAAGGTTCAGTCTGTATTCCTTTCCCTGTTGTAATTCGTATATTTATAAGCACAACAATATCTATGAACATATAGCTGGTTTAACATTAATATTCTTTGGAGAGGAACAGGATGCATGTGTATCCTCTCTCTCTTTCGTAAATTACCTGGTATGAAGATTCTAGACCAACGGCAATTATTCTAAATAAAAGTTTACTAATGCTGCGTATATAATTAAAATTTAAAAATTACACAAAATCATTATGTTGAAAAAATTGCTATTACTAGAATATCAATCGAAAAATTTTGCTTTTTTCGTTTTATTGAATAAATTCCATGTTTATGTTGATCGTATTTAAGTTTTACTTACGATGTTATGTAGGTATAAGACATCATAGAATTCCTTATCAGATCCAAACAAGATCTCCTCTATTTCTCTGCTCCTCCTGTTAGTTTCGTCATAGCTTATCTTTGCAAACTGTGCAAAGGCCTTCGCCCTATCACCCTGTCAATTAAACAGTCGTTTCAATACAGTCATTTTATGGGGTAGATTGGTTAATTTTCTTTCATATGATTATTTCTAGACAATACCGAATTGCTGTACTAAACAATCAATATATTTAAAAGTATAAATACTAATTACACTGACTTGATGTCAGTTAACGCGTGTGAAGCATCTCAAATGTATAACTGACATCGATTTTCTTTAAGCAATCACCAATCGGGTTTTCTTTCTCTTTATTCAGCAGGGGTGCGTGTTGCTCAGCCTTGGTATTTCTAAAATCCTTTAAAGCAATGGGCATTGAGTCCTTGCAAAAACGCTTTTTCATGCATATTTCCAATGAAAACGTTCACTGAGGTTCGTCGATGTATTGCAAACAGTGTCACCTTTGTGAATGTTTGAGCTTGTTTGAAGAAGCCTTTCTTACGATGAAGGCTATAACTTATTAAAAGGACATGATGATACATTTGAATACAGATATTTACAAAAGCATTCAAAACTTGGTTGTTCTACTTACCCTAGCAAATCTTCCTTCCCATTGTTTTGGTGATTCTGAAATACATTTGTGATAAAACAGTATTAATATGAAATACATCAGAATTAATGGCTGTTTATTTGTTTGGTAAGTTTATTCTAAGTAAACATGTATACTGTTTTGCTTGAGAATGGTTCATTTCCCAATTTTATTTTTTATATACAACTATAAATGCAATTCGCTTGAAATATTGATTGATTGAATGGTGCTTAACGTCCGGCGGCAAATATTTCATGCATATTCAGGACAAGAGCATATTACAAACATGTAATGATGAGTTATAATGAATTAATCCTGCTTTGTACTAGACCGACACGCCGAGCAGGATTTTTAACGTGTCCGCAGGAAGTCATGCCACTTTACCCAAACACATTATTCTGACTCTGGCCCGACCCGTCTTTGCTCTTACTCCTAAATGCTGCGTGCTTAGTGGAAAAGCAGCACGACCCGTCTTTGCTCTTACTTCTAAATGCTGCGTGCTTAGTGGAGAAGCAGCAAATACCAATTTTAATGTCTTTTGTTTGACCCGGCCGGGGATCGATCCCACGACCTTCCGCACTCTGGGCGAGTCATAAAAAGACATGACATATAAGCAAAATTCAATCAATCAGGTGACTGTAGGCTTTATAGATTATTGTTAGTTTCAGCTTTATTGTGGTTTTGCTGGTAAAGGAAATGTTTGGTCTGTTGAATATGGTCATGGAATTAACTTGAATGCAAGGTTTGCCTGACACAGATTAGGTCTGGATAACACAGTTTGTTGTATACTAAAGTTAAAGTCTGTCCTTGTTACGATAAAAATTACTGTAAAGATTGTGTCTTTGGAAGCCATCCAATTAGAGCAGGTTTTGACAGATTGTTATATACCACATTACCTTTTAAAACCTATATATATAACTAATTGGTTAAGATATACGACTGAAAAGTTAAGGATTGTATATCTCAATTATTAAGATCTCTTTTTTGTCAAATGAAATGTTTCTCAACCAGTGACAGCGACCTGATTAGGAATATTTTAAGATCTCTTAAGCCTTCAGATGATGATTATGTTCTCAGCGGAAACATATGGGTAGTGATGCATTTTCGATATAATATTGGTAGACCGGATGTTAAGAAGCACAACGTGGAGGCAATAATAAACGATATTGTTACATTTAAGACTTTCGGATTGTATTAAGTCATCTATCTAACCATGCAAAGAAGTCAATTTGCAAAATTAATTCTCCGAAACGTTTGTGCTAATTGAAATTTATTATCGTTTCTAGTGAATCGCGATAGATTATTGATATCTTTACAAACATTTGCAATCTATTGTCAAAGGAATGGAATGTGTTACGTTTTCGATACCTCTTATCACAAATATTTATTATTATTATTTTGTTTTTTGGGGGGGGCATTTAAAAAAGTAAACACTGCTGGTGAATTGATAGTCCCACCGATTACATTTTCATCAAATTACACTGCTGGTGAATTGATAGCAACACCTCCCCCTGCCCGAGTCCATTCATATAAAATTATCCAGAACTTTTGTGTTTTGTATGTTTCCGTTCAATATTTGTCAAACTTACAATATTTATAAGGCAATTCCCTCTGATGCAGAAGAAATATTTAGCTTAGTATAGAATTCCTATTTGTTTAAATTGTTTTGGATTATGATATTTTTGTTTATTAATTTGTAGTTGTATTATCAACCGGATTTGTATTATTTTGACCTTGAGCGCCACTTTTAACAATATTTCAAGTACATCGTACTGGCAGTTTTGTTAATGGAAATCAAAGTAGCCTTAAACAACCACCGAACATAGGCAGGTACCTGACCTAAAACGACTCGAACGCACCTGAGAAAACAACCGAACATAGGCAGATACCTGACATCAGAACTCGAACGCACCTGAGAAAACCACCGATCATTGGTAAGTACCTGACATCAGAACTCGAACGCACCTGAGAAAAAACCGAACATTGGCAAGTACCTGACATAATACGACCCGAACGCACCCGAGAAGACCAATGAACATTGGCAGCCGTGAACAATGCTGGAATTCCGCTCGTTTTGATGAGTGCAAAATGGTTAGAAAAATGACTGGCGTCTTGAATTCCAGGTGAATAATGTTTGAATATTTATACTTTGTAAAAACAAAAAGCAACTAGTCCAGATAATACCACACGCTCTAATAACAATCAAAAAGATCGTATAAGATAAAAGACTGAGATATTTTACTGATGTTTAACATATCAGTGAAATGACACGGTTTAACAGCAGTCGTGAGGTTTGAGCTTAGAATCTATATATAATTCCTGTTAAGCATTCCTTAAAGAAATAGATAAAGTAGTCGAGAAAGCAAAATGACAAGTTAAAGGATGAAGAAGATAATAGAAAGATGAACAACGCATAATCCAGTTGCTTCTAAAGAGGAAGCAATTCTTTATATTTTATTCGATGTTCTTAGGGCTAGCAAACATCGTATATTGTGAAAGCGACCTAAGTTCAGAAATCCATTCAGAATACTGGTTGTATGAATTTACGAACAGGAGGATGTTCTGTTTAACTTGATGATTGTTAAGAGGGTAGATATCAAATGTTTTGATGCTGTTCAATAACTAGAGGCTCAGAGGACCTGAGCCTGTATCGCTCACCTGGGTAGAACTGAATGATATATTTACCTTCTGTATA
>JARWCS010340908.1:0-11563 GCA_034783895.1 Geukensia demissa | reverse complement strand
TCATTTTGTTGGCCATGGTCTTGTCTGTCCTCGACTTAACGATTTCTGTCTGCCCCTTTGGTATTTTCGAATTCCTTTTAATCCCAGGTTAATGTTACACCGTCAATATACATTAATGATCCGTCTTCATCTGCAACGAATATTCCAACAACATTGTGGTGTTGACAGTAAATTTTAGCCTGGGTTCCTGGATCAGCTTGAGGTCACGTCACAATTGGTCAGTGAGCCAGGACCCCAGGCTAGTAAAATTTCTGGGGTTATAACTTTAAACAGGGAACAAAGTTGCCCTTTGTGAGCTGTTTACTGTGTCGACGACAAAGCCTTGTTTTAGAAAATCACGTTATTGGACACCCTTGATTTACGTATGACATGTAGAAGTTTAATTTCTACTACCTTTTGGTGGATGGCTGTCTCATGGCAATCCTGTCACATCTCCTGTATTAGCTTTGAGATGTATACCCCATACATGTATAAAGGAACGTTATTACTAATGGACAGTAAATTGACATTTGAAATGTCGAAGTTTCAAGTTTTTCATAGAGTTTTAACCAATTGTCTAATTTAAGATGAGGATCAAGGTATACAACAGACTGTTGTCTTCAATTATAAGGCCAGGTTGCTAGATGAGGTGAAGATAATCAACTAATCAAGCATTATTAAAATAAATTAACATCATCCATATAATGGGAGATGAAATTAATGGTTTGACTAGTTTTCTGCTTTTTTCCTGCAATAGCTAGTCCACAAAACTGTTCGACATACATGTTGTAAATAAAGAAGTATGACATGTTTAAAGTATCTTCCTTTGTATATTTGTTCTCTGATTCTCCGTTTTAAGAAAACAACTATGGATTTGATCATTACATCTTTTGAAATAAATGTATCACAAAATACCAATAGCAATTTGATGCACTGTATGTAAAATACAATTAAATTTTATAAGCACAAAAATCAGATACCAGTTTACAATGTTGAATAGATAGAGTGAATTGAGAACCGTGTGTGGTATGGTCGTATCAACGGTCGAAAAATCAAATGTTTTGATGCTGTTACAAGAGTACAGAGACCTTGAGTAAAAATGTCAATATATCTGTTTTTATTTAATATTTAATACAATGAATGAATATCATATTTCTCAACATTGGTGGATGTTCTAAAGGAAGACAAAACTGGCATGGTTATTAATATCCTTTCTTTAAAGTAGTGTAGTTGAGAAGTCTGAATGCAATGCTTGCCTCTTGCCTTATACTTGTTGATTTAGCGCAGGCTCTAAATTCTGAACTCGTTAATTTAGCAAAAACTTAATTTTTTGTGGACAAAATAGTGTAATTTAGGGCCGTATCCGCTGGCACGCCAACACATTTATCATTAAGCTGGCATCTCAGATGAGCATAAAACTGAAATTTCAGGAAAAGCATAAAAAGCACAAAGAATCTTCAAACAGATACACATATTAAGTGCAAGTGGGATCGTTAAGCTCACCTTAAAACTACCGACTTCTAAAAGACCTGATCTGATCGGAAAGTCATTCGTAATAATATATGTGTTATTCTATGTGCAATTTTCAAACCTATCAACCGGTTTATAAAAACACTGATTAACAATGGTACGTGCAGAAAAAGCAATTAAATTCCCCCAAAAACTTAAATTTGAAAATGGAACTACTTCGAGTTTTAAAAATAGGACATAAACAGATATCTTAATGTAAGATACTTTATTTAGAACTTATAGGAAAAAAACTACAGAATACTTGTGGAAAATTGAAAAAGTATGCCCTTACGTTCACCATACATATTCCAATATTTAATAACGGCGTGCCTCTCTATTTCTGTCTCCGCAATCAGATCGAAGGGCAAATGCTATATTTTTATAAAACAATTCCACTGTTTGAAAAGACCACGCAGAGTCGTTCACGGGCCATACTATGCAGACCATTCTGCATAACAGATTCTTTAATATCTTTGGCATGTCAGAAACACTTAAATTGTCTTTATGATGATTATCATGTTACCGCTTCCTCTTTGAAATGCATGCATTCTTGTCATTTCTATTTCGTAAGTACCCCAATGTTACTTTAGATAATCTTTGTTAAGACAAAAATCACCCACCTGCTGGAATCTTTAGAATATTTTCTGCCTGTTTAGTCTTCGCCATAAATATGGCATATTTATGGCGGCGGTATAATATGGCCAGCATATACTTGTGTTTAAAACTGAGCACTTTGTAATAGAAAATATCAACCAAAACTTCGTAGAACATGAAACTCCAAATTGAATAAGGTTTCCCAAAATATTTAAAAGACGTTGCTGTGATCCGTTTTCCAGGAAACAAGATAAAAGTTTTACATCACCGACATGATCCATTCTTTTAACTCATTTGAGGAACTTAAAAGTTGTACGTGTACACTGTAATGGGTTCCCATGCATGAAGATCTATAAATCATAGCTGTTTCTTCATCAGTGAGGCCAGTTATATTGTTAAATGTCAGATCAATTTCCTTCAAATTTGTTGATTGGAATCGGGGAAAGAAAGTTAGTTTTTTGGAACTGAGATTAACATTTTCTAGTTTGTAAAATGTTTGTATAAATAATGCGTTTGGTAGGACAGTTATAGCATTCTGCGATAAATCAATATATTTCAGTTTTAAGTTATTTTTAAATAGCAATGTTTGGTTTTTGGCGTTCCTTAAACATTTTCCAATCGATGCTTTTGATGCGATATACGTTTCAAGATTGGGACGCCTGATAATAAGTTTTCGGATAGTTTTGAGCACTGCCAATGTGGCATGTCAAAAAACGTTATGTTCGGTGTTCCCAGTATAGAAAGAAAAATAACAATCATAGACCTCATTATTTGGCAGACGTCGTAATACTCTGAGGTTTAGTCCATTTCTGACGATTAGCTTTGTAGACAGGAAGAAATCATCAAGGGTTGCTTCAATATAGATCTCTTGTGACGTTTGCGGCAATGTGATACTAAAAAAATCACGCTGGGGAACTAGCTAAATAGACAATGAACGAGCTTCTAAGGTCAAATGTTCTTATTAAGTAAATAATTGATCACACTATATAACAATGAACAGAATTTCAAAACGGTGAATTGTCCGGGAGAGTCACAATTGGAAATCCAAATTTATATGAACAAACGGTAAACTGTCCGTTAAAGATCACTTTACTTTATGGTAATCCACAGCTTTAAATTACAAACGGCGTCCGCTCTTCTCAACGATCGGTATCCGAGTCAAGAGTTTCGGTTATAGTAACTGCTTCACGTACAATGAATGCCTCTAAAAGTCCCACTTACGGTTTCCGTACTCAGTACTTTCGGTTTTCCGAACTGTCCAACCAAAATATCCCTAAAAAAATTATACTTCAGACTCGTGAAAGACAAGTTTTCACTCGCGTTTGACATGCTGACAATTGTATACAATTTAAAATAACAGATAAATTAAATTTGAAATTAAAACTCTTAGAACAATAAATTAATCCTCATTCCATAATCCGTTAATTAACAAAATAAATGGATAATTACAGAGTCAAACTTGTCAATGAAGCGCAAAATCAAACTGGAAATATTTGAATCAAATGCCAGTTTTGTTAACAATTAAAACTGTCAATTTTTACACCACGACAAGTATTGCCTCAAACCTTTATTCTTTTTTTATAACTACTATTAGACTCTGGGGCTTTATGCCAATACTGATTACCTTGAATCTATACCAGGGCCAATACAGAAGTATTATACCAGGGCAAAAAAGAAAGAAAAAAAAAACGCAAGCAAATAGGAACACTGGCTGAAAATACTAGTATTTAATATTCAAAGTTTTGTGTTTAAGATTTATATGTAAATTGTCATGTTTCGTCTTGCTCGTGTTCTCGAAATTGCTGTTTCTGTCGACTTTCCCCTTTTGTCTTGCGCTTCCGGTTTCTTTCGGTTCCTCTGAATATGACCGTGAAGAGTTTTTGTTGAGAAATGTTGACTGCAAAACTATACTTATTCTTTTTTCTTACCTTCTTTGTGAGGATATCCAACTAAATACACCAATTCCCGGTTATATTTACCAGAGGAAAATTGATTTTATTGCTGTAGAAAATTGAAGCGAGAAACAGTACAAATTCCGGCGAGTATAGGCATATTTTATTGCAAAAATGTAAAAATAACAGGGATACAAGCACAGATGTATTACGTTTATCACAGTAACTTTTATAGTTTTTTACTGGAATAGGGAAATGCAGTCAACGGGTGTATAAAATTGAATCTCCAAGATTTGATCTAAGGGCAAATTCGACATTTTCATAAAACAGTCTCTCGGTTTGAATAGACCGTGCAGAGTCTATGTTGGGCCATTTTATGCAGACCATTCTGCACAACATATTCTTTAATATCTTTGGCATATCAGAAACATTTAAATTGTCTTTAAGTATGACGATAACCATGTTATCGCTTCCTCTTTGAAATGCATGCATTCTTGTCATTTCCATTTCATAAGTACTCCAATGTTTCTTCAAATAATTTTTTGTTAATACAAAAATCACCCACCTGCTGGAATCTATCGCAGTGAGAATATTTTCTGCAATATCAGTTCCAGGAATAAAATCTTTAACTTTAAGACAAAGTCTAAATCCCATTTTTACAAGCACATCATAAAAGGTTTTGACCCAGTCAAAATCGCCTTCACTGTAAGTTATGTAAGCATCAAACTTAAAATATAAATGGTTAACTTCCTGTCTGTTTGCTCTTCGCCATAGATATTCAATGGCATATTTATGGCGGTGGTATAAGATGACCACCAATAAACACATGTTCAGAACTGAGCACATGGTAATAGAAAATATTAACCAAAATTTTGTAGAACACGAAATTTCAAATTGTTTTAGGTTTGCCAAAACAGTCGAAAGACGTTGCTGTGATCCGTTTTCTAGGATACATGATAAAAGTTTCAGATCTCCGATATTATCCATAGTTTTAATCCAATGGAGGAACTTAAATGTTGAACATGTACACTGTAACGGGTTCCCCTGCATGAATAATTTTAAATCCGGTGACTTATAAATCATAGCTGTCTCTTTGTCAGTGAGTCCAGTGATATCGTTAAATGTAAGGTCCATTTTTGTCAACGTTTTTGCTTTAAATCGGGGAAGGAAAGTTAATTTGTTGTAACTGAGATTAATACTTTCTAGTTTGTCAGATGTTTGCATAAACAAAGCTTTTGGTAGGACACTGATTGCATTCTGCGATAAATCAATATACTTCAGTTTTAAGTTATTTTTGAATAGTAATGGCGGGTTTGGGGCATTCTTAAAGCATTTTCCAATTGATGATTTAGATGCAATATATGTTTCAAGATTTGGAAACCCAGATAACAGGTTGTCGGATAGTTTTGAGCACTGCCAATTTGACATGTCAAAATACGTTACGTTTGGAAGTCCAATTATAGAAAATGAACAATCGTAGACATTATTATTTGGGAGACGTAATACTCTAAGGTTAAGTCCATGTTGAAAGATAAGGTTCGTAGACGGTAAACCAGTAAAAATTGATTCAAAATGGAGCTCTTGTAATGTTTGAGGCAACGTGATACTAAAATTGGCATAGTAAGAACGTTTTTTTCTGACTAACTTATGGTTACGCAATGTAAGTACTTTTAAACTTTTGAATGATTGAATATAAGAGAGAATTACGGAATCTTCATCAAAAAAGATGTTATCTGTCATTTCGAAATTTTCGAGACATTTTGACCTGTCAGCAAAATAACGAATTGCACCCTGTTTAATGCTCGTAATGAACATAGAATGAAGAGTAAAACTCCTCAAACAAATAGCCCACACGTACTTTAAATGATCAAATCCAAGCTTAAAATTATTTCTATATCTGTTTCCTAAAAAAATAATCGATGAAATTTTCCGTCCTTTGAACACACCTAAGGAACAAAATATATCTAACACAGGATTTGTAGGAACATCCGTACATATCTGCATTTTCAATGATGTCAAATGGTGAAGGTCATACAAAGTGTCATTAGAAATTGACTGAAAGCACTGCAGATACAAATTTCTTATTGGTAATATTGAAATAGCCTTAAATATTCTCTTTTGGTATCCAATTTCGCCACTGCTTCCGCCTTGACCGCTGACAAGCTGGATCGAAGTGAGATTAACCAAATGGCTAAATTCATGTGGAAAGCTAAAACCAATATATATTCCCATATTTAATTCTTGAAGAGAGACGAGTTTCGTTATATTTTTTGCTTGTTCATCCATTTTCGTTTTAAAACTATTATGGTGGATTGATAATATGTTTAAGTTCACCAGATGGCCATACGATTCCCTGCATATGTAGTCAATCATATTGTGTTGTAAGTCCAGTTGTGTCAATTTATTGAGTCCATAAAATGCGTCAATTTCTACCTCGTTGATTGAGTTATAACTTAAACTAAGAACAGTCAAATTGGTGTAATTCTGAAATAATCTATTATACAGTTTGCTAATGTCATTATGGGAGAGGTCCAAACGGACCACGGAGTGCGGTATATCTGATGGAAGTGTCTTCAGGTTACTGTGGCTACAATCAATCTCGTTCCGGTTTCGTCTACAATATTTTAATTCTGATCCTGAAAAGTATGATAAATCATCTAATTTATTTTAGCAATTTACAATTTCGTGAAATAAGATGACCCTATCCCTTGTTGATTTTTACATTTACCTATAGCCCAAATTAGTAATTGAAATAAGAATCATGAATAACTACAAGGTCATGGAATCGTTGGAATTCAAACCAATCATGTTACATAGAAGTGAAAATATATAAAGGCCGCGAACTAAGCAACACTGAAAAAATTGTTTTACTCCAGAAAACAGCATTCGACAAAGAGCCACTACCATCTGGTATTTTTTTCAATTTAAATAACACATATCTCTTTTGATAAAATGTGAAGCAAAAAATGTAAATGACTTGCGTTTAAGAATACATAAAATCCCGTAGATTAAAGAAAATAGTAAATGTTGCGTGATGACTTTAAAACAAAAATACAAGACAAAATGGTTAGGATTAAAAGGTAGCCACAACAAACCAAAAAATGCAAATGTACAACAAAAAGAAAATAAAAATAAATTTGAAGTCTCCCAAATTTCGACCCAAAGGGTCTTCGTCAGGGGATAATGAAAGACAAAATAACAATAACACATGGCTTAACACATGACAGGACCTGACCACTGTTAACCAACGACGCGTATCAATCTCGAACACACTCAAGAAGTGTATTATTAAACGATAAAAATAGGCTGAATGCAGTGTTTAATTTTACATGATTAATATTTAACTCATATGGGAATGTTACAAGACAAGATAGGAATCAGTGAAAAACTGGATTAGGTAGATACATGCGACAGACATAGACGAAATGCAAGAGTTGTGGTAGAAAGGGGGACGGATAGAAATGTTGGTGTAGAAAATGGCTGTTAATTTACAGTACGTCATTCAGAAACTTTTTTTAACATTCATACCACGCGGTCTTAGAGTGCCCAAATGATTAATAATCCTCTGTTCAAGAAACTGACGCTGTTTCTCGCCAGTATTATGTCTCCATGAGGACATTTAGATTAAAAAATCAGAAAGTGGTATACATGCACTTCAACAATCTGGAAGTAATTATCATGTTAGATAAGTCCTTCATATCATTGTCCAATAGAATATATATGGTCCGTATGGTCTCATTTACATAGTGTACAAGTACTCGGAGAGTATTGCAAAGAATATTCACTTGTCATTGTCTGTGGTCGACATCAATAATTACGAAGCGTTTGTCACAGGAAACTATCATGCTAAATACAAAAACACTTTACAATAAATTCTTTCGACTGGAAAATGCATGATAATTTTAAAAAATAATCGAGTCACGAGTCCAGACTTGAAACAGGCCCTGGCAACATGCGTTGGGGTTGAACCTTTTTTGTTGGATCCAATGCCCTTTCCTTCTGATCAAAGGTAAACATTGAGCTGAATACGACTGCAGCACATTTACATGATGAACTTGAAAAAATAATCGCTATGATTAATGTGTACATAGTATTATGATGGACACACTAATGTGCTAATAAGAAATTGTACTTTCGGACACTTTAACTAATTCCTATATCTCGAAAATGGTACGAAATAAGAAAAAGTTGTAAGACTTGTCTGAGATGAGACTTCTCAATTATTGTTTTATCAAAAATGTGCTTATTTGTTTATATTCTAAACCACCGAGAGGCTTCAAAATATTTAGCACCGAGTAGTTGTCCCTACCACAGGATTTGGCTTCGTATTTCGATTTGTTTGGACTTGGGTACTTCTTTTACTATGTTTGAATCTCGGTCTTCCTATGTTTCTGGTTATAATGCTGCTGGTAATTCCAGAAAATGTACATGGTATGGTGTCATCATTATTATGCAATATTGGGTACCTTGGTTAAAGATAATCCGTAAGTATTTTTCTGAAAGTTTGGTGATACGAATTGAACAAATGTATAACCTATCAATATCGGATGACAAAGTAAAAAAACCTTGCAATATCACAGTTCAATAGATAATAACAAAAGGGCATACTACTTGTTTGGAAAAGTGATACAGAAAAACAAATTTAGCCACGGTTTGTTATATTTTTGTCCTACATTCTGTCGATTTTTAGGGCACATTATCTTGTTTTTGTGGGCATTGATAATGATATTTTACATTAAAATAATCTGGTAGTGTTGTTTTGATGTCTTAGCTTAATGAAACCAGGTATGTTATCTATAGTGTTTCAATTGTGAATAAGCTGTCAGAAACAGTTTGTTCTATTTCGAGGTCGGTATGTAACGTTGTTTCTAGTTTTATTTATCATTGTTGGCGTACTATGGATCGACTTCTAGTTTGTTGTTGTGACGTTTTGTCACACCACTGTCCCCGTTCATGCCGGTTAAGGGGGTATAGCGCTCAAAACTTGTTTAATCCTACCACATACACTATGTGCCTGTCCTGAGCTAAGAAGTTTGTAATTCTGAGGATTTCATTGTTGTTATATTACAGATAGACATTTATCCATTACATAAGGCCTTAGAGAAACCTGTAAACGTTTGTAATAGAAACGTTTTGAATGACTGTACTGTACACTACCATATAATATCTTTTTCTGGATCACAAAGAACTATGGATGGAATAGGGTTAACTATTAATAACAAATGGCGTAACATACAAAGCATAAAGAAGCCTTTCAATACGAAGAATATCCTAACATCCCAATAAATTTACATGCTACCGGAGGTTAATTAGAGATGAACAGATTATACTAGCTTCAACTCAGTTATCCTTACAAGTTTATAATGTTAATATTTACTTACTAAAGTATGTAAAACATAATAATATTAATAAGACACTCTTTATAAGAGCCATAAAAGATAAGGCAAAGTTACGGAGTTAGGGATAGATGAACCTTACCTTGAACATGAATAATAAAGATGCAAGATACAAAATAGCTCATAAATCCCATGTTGAATGTAGAAAGTAAAACTATCAAATTAAAACAGTCTAATCTTTAGCCATTCACGGTCCATTAACAATTGTCTACATTATACCAGTAAAATTTCCCCAGTATGGTTATCTCATATCTCACAGTGATTTAAACAGACGAACAATTCAAAGCCAACACAATTTATAATAATATGTTTATATTATACACATTCTTAAATTGCATGTCCACTCAGGTGTATAATGTGTAATGTTTTGGTGTATCGTTATCAAAATTTTGATCAAATAATCTTATAATTCCGGAATCCCGAGAAAACAAATCTCTCAATCCAGATTCCTGAAAACATTTAAGTTCAATTCTCGGAAACGGTTAGGCGTAATCCCTAATTTCCAACTAAATGAAATGGTCGATTCTAGAGTCTCAAAAAAGTCCCACGCCCCTCTTCTTTTTGTTTCTCTTTTCATAATAAAAAACACGACGAAACATACATTGTAAAACACATTTTATCAATATCAACTAACGCTACTGAGCGGATAAAAAAACCCATTTCCACTGGTACCGGAAATACTGGAAAGTTTTTCAACCTACAAGAAACTAGTAATTGTGTACTTTACCTTACCAGTGCACCAAGCGTTAGCTAATATTGCTACTCATTGCCACTTGAATCTATTTCATATCGATGAATCTATAAAAAAGCGAAGCTTTTCTTAATTACCATTCATCCTTTTTAAATTTTTACTTTGTTTACCATTAAGATGGGCCGTCGAAAAAAATATTTTGTTTGTTTATCCGTTTTATTGAAGTCATCAACAAGCTACGTTTGTACTCTATTATTATAAGTTGTTGGAATCATGTGTAGACTATTCGAATGCTTTACATTAAGCTCTCTCTCTCTGCTTGCAAAAAACATTCAATCTTTAGATGTCTCCACTCCTTTCACCACTTTTCCCCACTACTTACAGAAGAATTACAAAGCTTTTGGCGTTAAATAAGACAACAACCACAAGTACAATTGTTTTAATTTTAAGGGATTGAGAGACTTTTTTGTAATTCCGGATGTGTAATTCAACACACTAAATAGGAATTCTAATGCGGTTCAATTATGTACCGCTTGTCGCCCTTTTATACCTTTACTCTTATAAAGTTGACATTATTTAGAGACTTTTGTTGAAAAAAAATTTTCCAATCCTTGACCTCACATTCTGTCACACAGATTGTGTTCTTTCACTGAATAATTAATAAAGAAATTGGTTAATATATGACTGCATCAATCCCATTGAACAATTATTGACACAGACAAATCTGTTTTATCCAACTCGATTTACATCTAGAAGTACAGGCTGATAAAAGCAAACTCTTTTACAAGTGAGATTTTTTAATTTTCTTTTGAAACTTTTCATCGATGTGTAGCAATATTCCAGCAGCATCAATTTATATATTTTTCTTTGCCGTCATATCTTGATTAGCTGTTACGAAATATCTTTTTCACTAATGACAAAGGATATCTTTCGTAACTTTAATTCTGTTCTTATATCACCATATGTGTAGAAACCTCTTGTCAAATATTTAATTGATTAGCCAAAAAATAATTAACTGCATTCATACTTTCCAAAATACACAAGTAAAATTGGCATTAATAGAGATATGGCTGATATTGACAATAATGAATAAAATTGACTAAATATAAATGAACAATGAAAGAAACAATGAAAGGACTGAAACTGTAGTTGAACAGCAGGAGAAATCGCGTATACATTGCTTTATTAATGAAACACATCTGTTCATCTTTCTAGTTCCTGTCTAAATCGATGCCAATTTTAACTAACAACATTGAATAAAATCTTAAACGAAGAGTAGAGAAATTGCACGATAGGAATAGGAAGTCCATAAATCCTACATTAATTCCAATTATTTGATTGATAATACATGTGAATGATCAGTCTCATAGGCATGGTCAACGCAAGAACATGACAAAGACGAAATACTGCAGAGAAAAGCAATAGCATTGCTGTTGTCGCATAAATTACTACAACAAGGATACATCCAATCAAGATTGAAGTCGTCCCTCCTAAAATTTTAT
>JARWCS010340897.1:0-11564 GCA_034783895.1 Geukensia demissa | reverse complement strand
AGCTCGACCTACATTCCATGCTTCACTGACTCGGGGTATTTTTTGTGTCGAAGCTAAGTCTTCAGGTACTGTGTGCTTTGCCTTCATGCAACTTGATGTGTTTATGCCACTTCAGGAATTTGTCAGACTATATAGAGCTTTCGGACTATCGGGTCTTCGGACTATCGGGTCTTCGGACTATCGGGCCTTCGGACTATCAGGCCTTCGTACTAGTGGACCATCACCTTTCTGACTAATGATCTGTTGGACCAATGATTGTCGGACTATTGAGCTGTCGGAGCAAAGACATATAACCGAAAAATATTACATGCAAGAATAAATGTAACATTATAATTCAGGCCCCTCATCTGAGAAAAAACTTCTAGAATAGTACAGTGACTAAATGGATATATATTCCACCAAATTATGTACCAACACCGAAATTACTATTACGTGTTATTGTATTCTAAGATTCACATGTAATATGAGTATTCTGAGATCTATATACCAGTGCGTGTATACCTTTTCTGTTACTCAATTTTGGTACTTTTGGTCTTTTCGGTTATCAGATGAAGTTTTAAGCTGACAGTTTCGTAAATAATTTTTATACAACAATTTCAAGAACGGATTGTATTTTTGAGTTGCTTAATTTTCAAAATAGGAGAAAGAGGGTGAAAAACTAACCGGTTTGAGCGATTTTGTATACGAAACAACAGCTCAATTCTGTAAACACGATGGCGGCGGCCGGTGTTGCTGCTCCGCAATCGGCGACAGAAGACGACGAAGCATGGCTTTATGGAGGTAAAAATATAGAATCTGAACGCAATCCTGTTATCAGTATCATTAAATGACGCTAAACTTTCGTTGATTAACAAAATATTTAAAGAATCGTTATGAAATCAACGGTTTTAACTGATACGACACAAAAATTATGTTTTATATTTCAATTAACTGACCTCTTAGTCTTCTCAATGAAAGTCAGTATAAATGAAAAGACTTACCAATAAACAAAGCTAAGTGAACACTTCAAAAAAGAAAGTAAACAATTCTGGATTTACATATGTAAGAATTTGGTCCTGCATTTCTTTATGGATGCAACGACTAAATAGGTAATGTAGGTAACTTATCAAGCCCCCACTGTAGATTTTGAACAGAATGGAGTTGTTTAATATTTCCTGACAACGTTAACATAGTCATGGTCATTGCAGATACACACGTGGAGAGGTTCATGATGCTTTAATCGATAATTTTCTACCGTGTTTAAAAAAATTCATGTGGAATTCATTAAATTTGGACTGAAATTCAAAGATACAATAGGGGATACGGAGAACAAGACCATGGCCAACATAATGAAAGACAAACATTTACTAATCAGGCCAATAGTTGTTAAATTTGAATATCATCACTTTTTATTTTTTGGGGCCTTTTTACAGCTTTGTTAAGGCTGTGGATATGTGTCCAGTTATTGAAGACATTAAGAGAACCTGTAGAATTATTTGTTATTTACATGTTTTTGATGGCTGTGTTATAGACAATCATACCACATCTCATTTTTCTATATAGTACACAACACTACTCTGAAAACACTTCTCTGATGGAGTTACAGGAAACCTACAAAACAAGGGCAAATCAAGGTGCTCTGGAAGGGTAAGCAACTATTGCTACAGTAGTTTATAGAAGAAAAGTATTTTACAGCTTTTGTTATTGTATGGACTACTGTTCATTATTGAAGGCCACAATGAGACTTCAATGATTTTTGGTGGATGACTGTCTCATGAACAATCATACCTCCTCTTCTATTTTTATATAACCTACAGCTTGAACAAGATGTTTTTAATCATATACAAATTTCATTACTGTATGTCACCAATATTATAAGATCATAGTACAATGAAGTATATTTCTGCTCTTTTTAGATGACAATAAAGAATCGCAAAGCCAAGCTAGTGGGTAAGTTAAAAAATATCACAGAGATATAGCTGAAATCAATGTTACCATGGTTACTGTAATTGGTACATGCAGTTTCAAAACTAGCACCATTATAACTGACAAGAAAATAAATATCAATAACACATTAAATGAAGTTATACAACAATAACAACTGGAGAACTTACTGAGTTCCATTTCAAGATGGTTAACACTTAACAGTCTGTAACCATACATGTACTTATGTCTTTAATTTAGCTTATTAAAAATCAATATATGTTACTACATATATATCAGTGGTCTATTTATATATATATATATATATATATATAATGTCTGCTAAATGCATGTTTAACATGGTAAAACACCATGCCCTTTTTTGGAAGCACCAAGCTGCCCCTCTCAAATTTTTTTGACACAATGCCCTTTTCTGTTAAATTTTTTTGAGAAATTTCACTTTTAAGAATTTATTGGTAATTTGAGGCAAATTTAGACCTTAATAAGTTTTTATTTTTGTGTTTTTAATACCTTTTTAAGTAAAAAAGATTATTTTAGGATTTTTAACATTTAATATCTTATGTGCCCTTCGACTTAAATGTTACGTCGCTTATGCCATTTTGTATGCATCCTTCAGAATTGCAAACTTTCCTTTTTTGAATTGCAAACTTTCCATTTTTGAATTGCAAACTTTCCTTTTTTAAATTTTAATGCTAAAACACAATAACATCTGTTAAACCTGTTGGAAACACTAGACAGGCTCTAAATATTGGAAATAGTTAAAACATCAAAAACTTGTTCATTATCAGCAAAATGTCTCTTAGCTTCAGTGTCAAAGTATATTTTGTTTTGAAGGTCATCTATTGTGATGTTAACATAGAGAAGCAAAAATTGAATGTATGACCTATTGTTTTCACAGAAAATGTAACAAAAATTTCTCAACAAAAGTGAAAACAGAAGCAATCTGTAAATTAAATCTACAATGTAGCTGAAATGTGACTTAATCCTACTTGTACATGTACAGCCATTTAAAAATCCTTGTTGTATAGTCCTTTTCGAAAACATATTTCCGGAAGTCCAAGTTTGGTTTAAAAATTAAGATTTTATAAGAGTTTTTCCCCTTTGTGGGTAGTGCATCACATCGACGTAATAATGAGCAAGGAGAAAAACCTGACTTTTCTCTGTACTTTATCTTAAAGCATTTGTTTTCTACGACTGCCAGAAGTAGTTAAAGTATTTACGCTCCACATTTTATTTTATAAAAACTAAAAATGGAAGCTTTAACAACTTGTCCCCCACAGAAATTGATGCACATTTCAGCAGTGATTTCTATGGAAACTTAATACATACTTTCCGGAAGCCGGGAACCAGAATGGTAAATTTTAATTTTAGAAGGAACCACGGCCTTTCGGAAATGGGTTTTTTGAAAAGGACTATAATCATAATTACCAAAGTGATGTTATATCATAAATAGTCTACGGTACATATGTCTTTCTATTCAATCTGTTTTAAGCAATGAATTAAAGATTGCCTACCAAACTGATTTTACATTCAAGTAAATAATAAAAGAACATAATAAAATTTTTTACTCTACTAACAGGGCTGGTGAACCACAGAAACACAGTAGTAGATCACGAGAAGACAGAAAGGATAAAGATGACAGGGAGGCCGGGGAACTGGTATATAACTTCTACTGTGTACCACTAACGGGAGACATCAACATTTATTTATACATTTAACATTCTCTGATTAGTCACAAAATAAAAAAAAATGAATACTGTCCTCTTCCCGCTAGGCTTAAAAAACTTTAAAAGAATACCTATATTAACATTAAGATTTTTTGGAATTAATATTTAGTTGTTTAGTCTTTAGCCTCGCTACCTTATGTTGATTGCATTCCAATGTTAGCCTATGTACTAAATGACTCTCTGTAACTAACTTCCCTGAAGTCTTCAAAATGATCCAATTCTTTCATACAGTTAAAGTTTGTGTGCTTGTAAATGATTTGTAGTTCGCTTACATGTGTCAGATTCATATTATTTGAAAAAGTTATCATTTTGATTTTACTCAGATCATGTATCTTGAACTCAGGTTGTCCTGATCGGAAACTAAACATGGCCCTCATGGATGATTCTTGTTTCTGGTTGGCTGATTCATTAAAAAATCTTCTCTTCAGATACTTCTTGGCAAAATGTCAGGTGAGCGATACAGACTCAGCCTCCTGAGCCTCTAGTTTCTTTTTAGCTGATCTTTTAATTTTTTGCTCACCTGACCTGAAGGGTCATGTGAGGTATTGCTAACCCTTTCCATGCGAAAGTCAATCATCCACACATCCACAATTTACATTTTAATCTCCTCCTCTAAAATTGCTAGGCCAGTTGGGACCAAACAGGAATATTCATTTGATAGTCCTCTACAAACATGACTAAAGTGTTTCTTTTGCCAATCAGAAAGACAATGTGGTTTTCAGGGGCAAACAATGCATTCTGATGGGCTTAAACATTTTAAAAAATTTTCTTGTCAATAAATTATCAAACCATAGAATTTGATTTTTATGAGAACGATCCTTCGGTAGTTTTTTTTTCATAAAAGATATATTTTTTTTGTGCAAATTTAAAAGGTGGTTGCCAAAGCTAGACTTAGTTTAACATTGAACCCTGTGGGAAATTTGTTTAATTTTCTTGTTGTCTGAAACTGTTAAGGCAATCAAAAGCATATGTTGTGAGAATGATCCTTGGCTGGATCACACTAGAACTTAAGTGAACATCGGACCATAAAAAAGTTGTTAAAATTCTTCTTGTCTGAAACTGTTGATCCAATTAAGATTGCTTTCTGAATGATCTTGGATGGTCTTCTACAAAATTTATATATGCAAATCAGAAATTAAAAATGGCCACAACATCCAGATTTAGTTTAACATTGGACCCTATTTGAAATTTATAACAACTCTCTTCTCCTCTGAAACTGCAAAGCGAATTGAAATGATTTGTTGTGTGAATGATCCTTCAATGGTTTATAAGTATTTAATTTTTTTCTTGCCTGTCAGAAATGCATTTGGACAGCTAACCTAAGTTTAATGTTTAATCTGACCATTTTGGAAATTTATTCTAATTTCTTGTGGTTTTAAACTGCCAAGCTGATTGACATGATTTTTCATGTAAATGATACTTAAATTGTACTCAATGAAACCCTCTTGTTGAATTAAAAACAACAAAAATTCAAAATGTAAGGGTAATTCAGTCGGACACAGGTTCTAATTCGCTTTTTTAGGTTTGTTTTTTTGAATGGGACTATTAAAGGCACGATTTTGTATGTGTGCAAATTAGTTCCTAATAGACCGAATTAGGCAATGATTGAAACAAAAAATCCTGATCTGCAGATTAAAATGAAATGTAATGTTTAGGCTCCTAAATATTTTTTCACCTTAGAGTGGGGAAGAAGAGTCCCAAGGGAAAGAAAACAATACTGAACAGGCATCAGAAGATGATGATGATGACGACTCTGATGATGATGTTCAGGTTACCATAGGTGATATACAGACTTTCCCTATGAGCGAGTAAGTAGAGCTGTCAAGGTTATCAATGGTTATCATTGGTAAAAAAAAACTTCTCCCTAAACCTGTAAAAACATCCATATTATTAACATGTATATAAATTGTAAAAATAATATCCATTATGTTTGCTGAAAGGCTTACTGTGTTTGTATTTTTTCGGAGTTTTCAATTTACTTTCAGATACAACAAAGACATATTACAATTGTCAATAGTTTTGTAATTTTCTTTTGATTATGCTGCCTGATATTATTGTTAATAATAAAAGTATCATGATACTGGAAAATATCCGGCAAGTGCAGATAAAAAGAGCAACTGACATTTTAAAGGTCTCGACTGAAATTATCATCTGTATATCACAGCTCTCCCTAGTCTTATGTATAGGCTATAATGAACAACAAGTCAATGCAATCAAAAAGGTGTTAAGACCCTTTTTTTTAACCCATTACTATTTTAGATCAAAAGACTTTGCATTATGATGTCATTCTAAAAGTCCCTTACTGAACCTACATGTATTCAACAAAAATAGCTGAAAATGATTGACTTCTAGCATTTTTACCGTATTGCCTATCAGACAACTTCAAGCACATTCAAGAAACAACAAAATATCTAAATATAAATTATGGTATGCCCTTTTACATTTGTTTTTCTTATATTTCCCAGTTCAAAATACACCCTAAAACTTGTAGAAAAAGAACAAAAATAATACATTTCGTCAATTTTGATGATCATTTTATACATGATATGTTCAAGAATCAGACAAAAAGTTACTGTTTTCTGTTGAATAGTCATTTCATATTCCTGAATTGAAAAAAAAGCTGTTGAATGGATAATTTAGGTTTTGGTAGATTTTTTGGCTGAAAAGGGCCTTAATGCTCCTACTTCTTTATTAGAAAAAAAAAAAACGATAACCAAAATCTCTTATGAAAAGTGTACGCCAGATTTAATATAAAAATTTTAAAACCAAAATTTGATGATCTCATTCTGAAATTGGGCCCAGAATGATAATGAATTACCTTTAACACAAATTTTTGGTGCAAAAATATTAATATAGTGGTAACTATTACCTAGAATACAACAAGTACCTGTTTCTCTAATGTACCACTGAAATTTGTATATGCTTCAGGGCTTAAGCTTCGTCAGAAATCATTAATCAAAAAAGGTAATACAGGCTTTGCAGTCTAAACTATTTTAATAAGACTTATATTTCAATAGAAAATTTCTTATGATAAACAGAAAAATGGATATTGAATAAATGTTTAGTGCACCTCATTATATTTCTAGGCAATAGATAGAGAAAATATTATTAACCTAAATATGTGTGATATAGAGGGTTGTAAGATTGCAAATACACTGTACATAAGAAACTGTAAAGTTTTCAACAGTGTGCTTAATTACAGGTAGATCAAAGTCAGTGGTATGTCTTGTCATTTATTTTAAATTTAAGTGTAAACACAAATTCAATGTTATTTAGTCAGTATGTTGAATATCAATCTTTCCTTTTTCAGTGCCTCCAGGAATTTGTTCAAGACACAAGGTGGATATCATAAATCTGCTGGTGCAAGTGAGTAAAACTATTCTGCTTACAGGGATGAATGAAGCCTGGCATTAGAAGAGTTGATTTGTCCAATGCAATTCTTATACAGTAAATCATTATTTAGCTCCCGTTGGCTATACATGTATGTGTCCCCCCACTTCTGATTGGGTACTATAAATAGTAGGCTCCCATTCATTGGTCTCAATATTTGTGTGTATTACTCCACAGAACTATTTCATCTACTATTTGGTGTGTGGCTTTCTTATGATGTGCATATTAGAAATCTATCCAGATTCTCTCAATTATACAGTAGTTTTGTACATTACAATTTTTGCTTCCAAAGTATCCTGTGGTGACCTTGCATGTCTTACTGGACTGAAACCGTTGAACCATTTAAACACATATTGTTGTGTGGCTTTGATGCGATGTACAGATGTACATATAATTAATTGATTACAGTTCTGTGATTTTTTGGCAGATAAAGACATTGCCATTTCTACTTTTGTTATACATGCACCTTATGGAGACTATGTGTCTTACTCCTCTGAAAAGTCTGAACTTATTCATCTTATATTTGCTGGGTGCCTTCCTTGTGATGTACATATATATGCTTAATTTAGTTTAATATTTATTTCTTAAGACTTACTACAATGATGCACTTAACTGTTTTGGTCTCCATTAAACCAAATTGACACCTATTCACATTCTGTAATACTCTGTGAAAGCCTTTTTCTTGTTAATATGTTGCCTGCATATTCCAGTCTTGAGTGCATAATCATCAGCAGGGGAGACATTGCTACTCTGTAGCTGTTGTTTTATTTCATTGAGTTCTTGTTGTAAGCAGAATTAACGCTGTTATAGTGTAGACTTAATTCCATCTTACCAACTTATTGCAAGGGGATACTGTTAAAATATTTATTATCACTTTGTTGATTGTTTTTACAGTCAAATTTTTCTGCACAAATATAAGCCTTTAAATCGTTAAAAATCACATTCATTTGTTTAGAAATCACCAAAACAAGGACATAGGGGACAAATATCTACAGGGCAAGGGAATGCTATGCTTTGCATCAACTTTGTTATTTTCTGATAATGTGAAATTTTAATTTTTTACAACCTCTGTTTTGGGTTGCAGTAAGAGCTATTCCATACAAATGCAGGGTAGGAACACAAGTGTTTAATATGATAATCTACTGATTTCCAGGAATATTCCTGATCATTACCTATAGTAATTGATATACAAGGATCTACATGTTTGTCTCTCGTTTCTATTACATGAACACATATTTAAATGGAAAATCCCTTAACTATCTGCTTCTGTGTTGTCTGAAAAATGGATGCACCATGGTCAAAAGGCAACACAAATATAGACTTTATGTTGCAAAAAATTTCTTGTTTTTTATATTTTTATATTTATGTTTTTTATAGCTGTTAAAGAAAGTTTATTTATTCAGACTTGCCATAAATATTAAGATTTGAAAAAAAAAAATATGTGTTATATGGTTTTGACAGCTCCAGTATTCCCTTCATTTGACAGTTATGATTATGGCGAACTTTTCACAAAAAATCGTAAGATAACTCATAAGTCCTTTATTGTCTATGTTAAGACCACTTGCAACACTTATGACCTTTTGTGAAACTTTTGCCAGGTTCTGTTTTTTATAACAGTTGTCATGCAACTATTTTTTTAGTTACCTGGGCTCTGTCCTAATTCTCCTTAGATGGAGGGTTGATTTATTTATGACTGTTAAATGCAAATCTTGTTAATTACAGGTGGTATATCCAGACCAACATTATCATCAGGTACAACTAAAGGTGTGGATGTAGATGCTGTAGGAAGTATCAATGGTGTACCTACATATGACTTTGATTTGGATGGTATACAAGCTGAGGACAAACCTTGGAGAAAACCAGGTATACCTATTGATGATAATCATATGTGTTTACACTTTTTTGGTGGTTTTATTTTAGATATATTTAAAGTATAAACTGAATTAATTTCACAAAGCATGAGTGTATTTTACATTACATAATGAAGGATTTCAGAAGTTATAATACTTATTGGCTCACCTGACCTGAAGGGTCATGTGAGATATTGCCATCATTTTGCATCTATTGTCTGTCCACAATTCACATTTCAATCTTCTCCTCTGAAACCTCTTGGTTAATATTGATCAAACTTTGGTGGAATAGTTCTTGGATGGTCCCCTTTCAGACTTGTATCTGGGGATCCTTTGTTAACTTATTTCATCTGTGGATGTCAGCTTGGTTAGCAGGTCAGTTTATCAGATACAATTCCGAAGGAGGACCTGATAATGACCATTCCACCAAAGTTTGGCATAAATTCTGTGAGCAGATTTGTAGTCTGCCTCAGCTGAGCTTAGATTCAAAGGACAATCTCATCTGGAACTACCAGCTCAATTTAAACCAAACTTGGGAAGATGATGACTAGGTGGGTTTCTTTCTGAATAGTCCCACTTACAAAGATGACTGACAGTTTAGGACTCTATGGGACTTTTATTTAAGAAAATAAAGTTAAATCTAATGATTTCAGTGTCAACTTTTTGTTGTCAACTGTGTACCAGGCGAGTAATTACAGGCTACTGGGAACCTCTGGTATTAATTTGTCTCCAGATAGATTCACATGTAAGAGGGAAATAAATCAGTGACTGAAACATTTATTGGAAATTTCAATGTCCAACAAATACTTATTCATTTAGTTGGTGTAGCAAAATTTTATCTCATTCTAGGACACTGACTCATACGGTGGAAAAGTTCTACATTAAGTCACTGTAAAGATGAGGCAAAGTTGAGCCATTAATATAAATTAAATCTGAAACTATAAATTGGAAAAAAAATAATCTATTAATATAGTTTTTTGTCTATGAAAATTGACCTTTTGTCATGATTTGTGTTTTAGGTGCTGATATTACAGACTATTTTAATTATGGTTTTAATGAAGAGACGTGGAGATTGTACTGTGATAGACAGAGGAGAATGAGAAGTGAATCAGGGTCTACTGGAAGAATTTATGTAAGGTTCAAAATTTCTTTTAATAATGATCCTTCTGATGTGTTAACCTGCATTTTTTTACCTATCTTTATGAAGGAGAATTTTAATGGGTGGTGTGAAGATTGTTTTAATATTTAGTTTCCATTTGCAGTCTAGATAAAAGTATTGGGAAATCTGAAAAAACCTGTATATTACATTTAAACTTTTTTTATTTCAAAATACTATTGCAGAGGGCACTTCTTTGGAAGTTGTTGTAAAATTAAGAATGCTATATATAGAAATATCCTGATATTCATTGAAATCTGTTTATTTCAGACAACAATAAGGACTACAGGAGATCCTAAAAAAGATTTAACTAGTAAGATATTTGAAACAACTTTATTTCATCATTATGTTAACTTTACCTGATAAAACATGTATTTATTGATTATCATTGATCTTTTTTAAGAGGTCAACAATATCAATTAAGATGTTTAGATTGAGATGGATGAGAGAGATTGAGTATAAATGACCAACCATGATTAGTTTATCTTTGGTTTGCCATGTAACCTCAGTGACACAGTTTTCCTCATGATTTCAAAAAACAATAATGGCAAAGATAATTATTTTCTTATCAGCATATTCACTTGATAGAAAAATAAACAAGACAGTAAGATCAAGGCAAAAACACATAATCCAGCAATAAAGACCAAGAAAAAATACTGACAATTGATTGACTTTCAGGTGATTCTGTTCGATCTGTTCCCGTACTAGAGAACAGGAAAGCAGTACATACTACCACCAGAAAGTCAGCAGGTACCATTGATGTGATAGGGAGTACAGCTAGAGATTCCAGACGACCTGATTCTACAGGAGATCCCATTCCAACAACAGGGTAAAACGGTTCTGTCTGATTTTTATGATGAATTGGAATCATCATTCATGTTGAAATTTAGAAAACAAAAGGATTTGTTCATTTCAAAATCTGTTTTTTGAAGGCTACTTTCCTAATTGTAAATAAGCTTATGTTCAAATTTAACAAATGTCTTATTATCATATTTTGCTGCCTCTGAAAACTAGCTACACTACATGTTTTTCACAAATCTTGACTAAAAGTAACTGACAAGCATGATGACAGGCAGACATTTTACTAGTAATATTATTAATGAGTACTTGATCTTATGGTAATCACACGGTAAAAAGATATTGCAGTTTCTGTCTGTTCAAGTTTTTATTTTAAAAACAATAATACATGTATTTATCATTTTTATTATTACAGGAAATCTTATCCTACAACACAACCTACAATACCAGGATTACCCCCTGGGGTACCTCCTCCTGATTTTTCATTACCACCTCCAGGCTTACCCCCTGGGTTCCCACCACCAGGTATGTATGGTTATTGAAATATCATCTTTATCATATTGATCATACTGCCTGATATTTTTATTATACCCCCCGCAAACATAGTTTGGGGGGGTATATAGGAATCACCCTGTCTGTCTGTCTGTCTGTCTGTCCGTCCGTCCGTCCGTCTGTCCACATACCTTGTAAGCGCATCTCCTCCTACACCGCTCAATGGAT
>JARWCS010340886.1:0-11565 GCA_034783895.1 Geukensia demissa | reverse complement strand
TTCGCGAAAATTGCCAATCAAAATCACTTTATGAATGAAATATTGGGCTCATTCGATGCCTTATATATACATTTACTAAATTAATATCAGTTTATAGCCATATAATAACTCAAATGTCTAGCGTATTTAAAATATAGGGAAATATGGGAAAATTCTGCAAATTTTCTAAATTTTTTTTTTTTTTTGGACATTTGAACACCAGAACGGGCAAAAGAAACAATATTAGGGCAATAAAACACAATAAAGTAATCAAATGTATTAAGAAACATAACAAAATCTTCATATAAAGTCACAAATGCAAATATATGATAGTTGACAGACAAAAAATTTGGATTTTTGTCAAATATCTGTTGGGGTAGGGATACTATTTTTGCCACAACTTTTAATTCGTAGCTCAAATCAATATAACTAGACATGTCTTGGAAAGGCATTTCATAGACCGTTCTATTGATACCTAACAGGTTTACTTTTTTTTCGGAAACTTATGTATAATTACCTTTGAAAATGAAAAATGGTTAAAAACTAAATAGGCAAAAATATCCAACGATGCTATTAAAAGACCCCCAAATCACAAATGCGTTCCAAAATTTTTAATGTTAACATGTTTTTTTTTTAATAATATGTTTTGGTCCCATAGAGATGTGCGGGGGTGCACGGTAGGCTATATTAGCCCACGGACTATAACTATATCTAAACATTGCCATTTCAATATAAGATAAATCATACAAGTTACACACGATAGTTAGATATTGAAAATGTTGTGGTATGCGGTAGTAAAATAGTCCGATTTGATACTTAAATCGATATTTTCAAAGTTTATTCAAATAAATTAACATAAATTTCTGAAAATATTTCCAAAAAGCAATACATTGGGTTTGCTGTGTAAACATCAAGTCCGGAAGAAATCTTTAAATAGGCCTCATATTTGGGCACCCTTTTTCGCTTTAGTGTTATTTGGTGTGTCGAAAGAAATAAACCGTTTCAGCTTTTTAAAGTACGTCTTAGTTGTGTTTTTTGTTCTTGTTCTTGATCATATCGACTTGTCCAATCTTCTAATCTTCTCTCTTGCTTTCTATTAACTATTAGACCAGATTTTTGAAAATTTTAAAATAAATAATCTGATAAAATTCAGAAAGCAAAAGAATATCTTCAGTATTCATTAAATCTTAAAACATAAAAAGCCTGGTTCAGTAAAACACGAATTAGGCGAATTAATTGGAACACAACAATTAAGCCTGTTACATCCCGAAATCGTTATTTACATGTTAAATTCTTTAATTATCTCAAGTTGTATGAATTGTGTACATATTATAAATAAAATTTTTGAATTTAAATTCACTTTGAATTAAGCATCTTCACTAAAGATAAACTTCTAAAGGAAATGTACGGTGATGTTTACTTTACAAAATATATGATTGAATTAACTTCCTGGTTCTGCAAAAATAATGAAGTTTTGTGTAAAACTATACGCTTAAAAACACACAATTACCAATGTTGAATAACTATGGAGAATTTTTGTATGCTTTATGTAAATTTCAAGGAGAATCATCTCATCAGTAGCATTAAAACCAAAAATAGGAAAGTCCGAGATCAACACATAGCAGAAGAAGTACTCATATCCAAAAAAATCGAAATGGGAAGCCAAATCTGACGGCAGAGACAACTACCAAGTACAATACTTTCCAAGGCCTTTCTGTATTTTCAGTGGTTTAAAATTTCAACAAATGCAAATTTCTGTTAAATATTGTTTGATAAATTTTATTTCAGACAATTCTTACAACTGGGCTGGTGAATACCCTATAACTAAATTCATTTTTTAGATTATTTATTATATGTTACTGATAAAAATTTTGTCGCAAGCCCAGTGTAGAATACCCATGTGAAAGATCAAAAGAGACAAAACAAATTTGAAACAAACTAACTAAAAGATAGAACGAAAACAAAAGGAACAATGGCTTGGAATCCACGATCTCCTTTACAAAACAGGAGTGAAATCAGGTGTTCCAGAAAGGTAAGCATCCTTTGTCTTGCGCGCAACACCCGTCGTGGAATTCTTAATCTCTAATCCTGGTTAATGTCAATCCAAGATTCCAGATATCAATCCGTCGAAAAGAATGAACATATGCATTTACTCTAACACCTATGGGGAGCCCCGTTTTTCTCTTTTGTTTAAGAAAAGTGAACATTTCATTTTAAGATATAAAAGACTTAGCTACAAATGATAGAACGGCTAAATGCGACATTTGCATTCTAATTTGCCAAAGAAAAATTGACTGCAGATCGAATATGCAGACTGAAAACAATTATTCCACGTGTCACAAAATTTGCCAATTCTATTTTATTTTTCAGCTTGAACATGTTTTAAAGTTAAATCAAGCCGAAATTTATTTTCTGATCGGGAAGAAAAAAGATTAAGTAATTTGTAAACAACAATATATTTCACTTTAATTGACATGTGCTAACGAGCACAGAAAAGATTTATTGGAATGGAAAACAAGGAGTTTTCTTGGAATAAAACTATTGATATATCCGTGAGAATTTATGGGACGTATATATTAAATGGACAAAATTTGCAGAGAAACAATATGTGTTTTTATGGTTTTTATTTCATGAGTAAGTGTTTATGGATAGAAATGTACATTGTTTTGCTTTCAGCACTATAAACTAAGGTAATACTATTGTTTTCTGCTGGCTTGCTGGTATATATACATCTTTTAATGTTCTTTTTATTGACTACAAAATTAATATATTTTCTTTTACGGAGAAGTTCAAGAAAATAGATATGGATTTCATATGTAGCAAAATAGGAACATCTTGTCCTACCAAATGTTTCGACATTTCTTTAATTATGTTTGTTCCGATAAATTATCATTGATGTAGCAATATCGAAAATCATTGCAAATCTAAAGGTTTTTAAAGGTTATTATATATTTACAAGATTGCTTAAATGAAATCGGTAACTGAAATGTTAAACTTGCAAATAAATATATCTTCAGGAATTTACATTAATGATTTTTTTTAAATGTCTTTTAAAAAAATCATATATATGCACACAAAAGCAGATTGGACCAGTTGTGAAATAAAGCAACTGTCTTTAACAGGTATTAGCCTTAAGCACCTTTTGCTTTATTTCACAACTGGTCCAATCTGCTTTTGTGTGCACTTATATCTAACATAGAAAGGACAGCAAGCATATGGCATATTGATATACTTAGGAAGTACTACCATTGTACAGGTATTTCAGTTCTATATGCTTTCCGCTTTGATTTTTCCTGTTTAATTTTGTTTTATTTTTGCAACGGCGATTGGGATTGGGAGAAGGGTTTTTTTTACAAAACTTGTGTTAAAAAATTAAAAGATCCAAAAAGAAAAGACGAAAATTATCACGTAAGAGAACGTTCTATACGCCGTTCCCGAGTCAAGATGAATTTACTCAGAATTTGTTATTTTTTTTACTTTCAATTATATTTTCACATTACGTCTCGTTGTGTAGTAAATGCACGTTTTTATCTCAGCGATTGAAAGCTCGTTACAAGAAGTGGCTTTCCATCCTTATTGAAGGCATGTGGAAGAATTTGTATTTTGACAGCTGCTTGTTGAAATGTGCGACACCTCCTTGATATTTACTCCTTATCTTCAAATTACTACAATCTTTAAAATATTGATATTATATGTTTTTGTTGAATGTTTGTTTTAAAGTTCTGAATTAAAGTTTTTTCATAAGAAGAAGTAAAAAGATGTTGTAACATTCGATATGGAGATGTGCATTGTAATTTGTAAAATTCTATGATTGTTATCTTTATCTTTGGCTTATCGGTGTTTATTACGTCATCAACCGTATATTTTGTTTGGTTCCAGCAAGTAACTAGATTAAGTTTTTCTGATCTTTTCTATTTTTGACCCAGACCTTGTTTGATGAAGGTTAATTCAGAAAACCACTTTACACGCAGTTAAATCTGAATTTTAAATATTTGTTACAATCATATGTGGATGTGGATCGTGTCTTTCTGGCCTTTATTCCATATTCTTTTTAAAGAAATTCAAGGGAAGGGCTTCCAAGCTTTTGCGAAAATGCGATTTTTTGCGATGTCCGTTTTTATCTTTGTTTTTTCAATGATTCCCCGCTTAACAGTTCGTAAATTACAATTTGTCATGGCGTTTTGAACACTGTTATCTGCACTTGAATGTCTCTACGGAAATTAAACATCTTTGTTTATGGCATATTTTGAAAATTTGTTTTGTTTCAATTCCACATTTTAATATTTCATTGTAGAAATATTAAAATTAAGTTTAGCCTTGCCAATAGGCTCGTTTCTGGATTAATTTATCTGAGTTAAATCTCTTCGTTGATAATTTTGATTAGGGGGCTCGGAATAGTCCGTGGGGCATAGTCCGTACAAAAAGGCACTTACAAAGTAAAATTCCCGTAGACAATTAAGAATTCGTTGTACGTAGTTGCTAAAAAATTTAGATATTTTGGGCTTAATTATTCAAAAAGGTTAACACAGTTTAATAGGAATACAATAGACTGTTTGTTTCCAACTGTTTACTTGTTCCAACACAGTGACATTAAATATAATGTTTATTTAACATTCTACGACTTTTCAAGTTGTTAATCAATAAATTAGATTTCTCTTCACTAAATAATTATGATTTAAATGAATATGTGAACGATGAACAAATCACAGCAACAATAATTCATGTCTTTCAGCACCATGTCACACTGTTTTCATACTCTCTTGACTTTTAACGACAAATTTATTTGAAGATTTGTGATCCGAAAGAATTAATCGGGCAATAAAAACAAACAAGAAAAGCTGAATATGATTATTCCCTTACTGCAAACAAATTAACACTATATTTAGAATATTAAGAGCTCTATGCACTAAGGATATTCAAAACAAGTGCACAGAGTAAGGCAACAAAAGCCAGAAAATATATTTTTCTTGTGCGCATGTATCACCATGGCAACATGATAACCTTATAACCTTTAAGATTAGAAATAAAAGAACATTTCTGTAGAATGGTACTCTCAGCAAATAATTGCTAAACATTCCTCGAGTAAGCTATTTTATCCTTTTCGAAAATATACCCCTCACAACGAACAAACCAGAAACAAGTTTTTATCCGCCCTTGCTTGAGAGTAACCTACAACAAATTATAGTAAATGGACAGCAAAACAGGTAACATACTTAGTATATCAAAACCTGGACTCTCGCCTGCTTTGAGATTACAATAAAAAGTGTTCAATTAGGTTTAAAATACCTAAAAAGGTTTAAATTTTCAATATAGACAATATATCTTTATCACGAAGGGTAAGTCTCATTAAAGGAGGAAGCGAGAGAAACTGAAGATACAAAAAGTAAAAGTCGACAGACACTGCTATCTCTAGAAAAATAGACCATACAAACAAAAAACCGAAATTATATCTATAAGCAATGCGGACCCCGCCACATTGGGGCTGATCTCTGGTCGTCCAGAAGGGTAAGCTGTATTTCCTAAAAAGCACCGCCGCATTTCAGTTTTTATAAGACAATCCAGGGTTAAAACTATTAAACTCTGACCAAGCAGTCGAAGTTTCAGTAACTTAAGCCTTAATTACTAAAAACCCAGACCATTTTCTGTATCGCTAACTTCAAGTTAAATTTGTTAGAAACTTTGCCAAAAGGATATGCGATCTTTACCATTTATAGTAAACATCCTATTCTTATATTTATCATTCTGTCGTTGTTTTTATATTGTTAGAATCTCTTGAATTTTCGAGAAATCTAAAATTGATCTGACTAAACGTGGTTTGGGAAGACTAATCGGGCAACAAAAACAAACAGTAGAAGCAGAAAATAATCGATTCATAATATTAAGTGCTCTGCGCAAAAATACTGACAACACTAGCTCAAATATCCAAAAATACCAAATGTATGCATTTGGAAGATTAGATTGTTTAGAATTACCGAAGATGCATATTCGCGTTAATTTTTGTTTTACAGACCATTTTGTAAGCTTTTCTTAGATAGATACAAAAATAGCAAACAAAGTTGGAGCAGAAACAAGGGGTTAACTCAGGGCTCCGAAAGGGTAATCAACTACTGTTAAAATAAATAGCACCTTTCGTTTTCCTCCTAGTCAAAGCTAATTGTTGAATGAAATCAAAGCTAATAATTACAAGTAGTCACAATCGGTAATAGCCACTTCTTAAACGGAAGTTTTAGTACCAAAAGGAAAAGATATTCATTGTTATTCAGAAATGGACAAAATATGAATTTTAAATGAGATACATTGATAAGTATTATAACATTCCGTTACTGACAAAGTATGTCCTAATCGTCAAGTAAATTATTATACACAATTCGAAGGTTCATTAGAGTCTCATATACAGAAATAATTATAGTGGTCAAGTCAAAATTTTGCGGTGTTTCATATTAGAAGAAAAAATTCAGGAATAAGTATAAAATTTCCAAAATATACAAAGGTTTCTGGAATAGCAGGTACAGTATTCCTAGAACAACCGTCTTCCTTTCTCCTTTGCATAAAAACACATAATACTATTGCTCAGTTAATCACAAGGCACTTAAAGATAATTGCAGGATACAAAAGAAATAAGAGTTGAATAGGTCGTAAACTTATATACTGCTAAATGAATACCACAATACTTTTAAAGATATCCGTGAAAGTGAAATTTTACAGGAAAACAATCCAATGGTCACGAGTCCTAACTACGGACAGGAATATGCCACATGCGGCGGGCTACACTAGTTTTGACAGATTCAAACCCTGTCCCTTTCCTACTTTTCAAGAAGGAAATAAGACAAAATATAATAAGATACTATAATAAAAAACCCAGGAATGATCCAAAGTACAAGTAAACAGCGGTATTTTTACTGTTCCTGATCTTAAAAGTCGCTGTTAGACTTCAGTAATAACCAAAAGACCCACCTTAAAGCAAGTTTAAGACAGCACCTAGCGTCCTCATAAGTGGTACTACTTGACATGTATCAATAAATACTACATATAAATAATTATTGGTTCCTCATGTGCAAGAAAATTGACAAATCATAATTTATATAAAAATAGGAGATGTGGCATGATTGTCCATGAGACAGCCACCCACTAAATGACAGTAGAATTTAAACTTCTACAGGTCCCACTACGACCTTCAACAATGAACTAGAGTCCATACCATAACAGAAAGTTTAAAAGGCCCAAAATACAAAATGTAAAACTATACATAAAACACGACAATCGACTTAATCTAATGCAAAAATTGTGATTAAATAACAATAAATGACCAATTAAACAACGACAACCACTGGACTACAGGGTCCTAGCTTGGGACAGGCAAATTAGTATTTGGCGGGGTTAAACCGGTTGCTGAGCGCTCAACCCTCCCCCTAACATAGGTCTGTGGTGTGACAAAACAGCAATAAAAAACACACTATAAAAATCGGTCGAAATGGATTTAACACTTGAGATCGATGCTGAAAACCAATAATAAATATAATTAATAAAACTTAATAGAAGATACAACAACAGTATCGACCTCGCAGTTGCTGTCTGCTAGTTGAAAACCCAAAAGTAATCGACCAGGAAACCAAATATTTTTTTTTGTCCCACAATGAGCCCCTGTTTATAAAGGAAATGAAATTGACATTGTACAAAAATTCACGTTGTCACTATATTTAGGAAATATAGCCATCAGGAAATGGTCCAGCTGCAGTATAAAAAGCAAGGTTCATTTATTCATTTACATTTGCATGCTCTCGTTCGAAATAGTCATGAGATATTTTCGCTGGACGTCAAACAAAATACCTATTAATGGATCAATAAACGTCATTTCTACTGTAAAATAAAAAAGTTTTTATTTCAATTGAACAGCTGAAAGGTAAGCTGGTTGCATAAATATCCTCAGACACGAAGTGCCAAAGGATTTTAGGCACATCATTTTGTTTAGAAACTGTTTAATGAAATAAAAACCCGAACTGAGTCATTTAGCCAACTTACAAATCGACAAATAACCGAAAATGTTCGTATTTTTATTTATTAGGGAACCATACTTCACTACATGTGCACGGGTCCAAATCCAAAATATTATAATAAACCCACGTGTTTAAACATTCAAACATTCAAACTGGTAAACTTCTTTTATATATTTTTTTATATATGAACGGAAGAAAAAATCTAATGAAATATTTTGTACGTGTATAAAGTTTGTGATAATGGATAATGATGCTCGGACGAATTCTGGCTGGTAAGTGTGATTAATTTATTAGGAATCGTGAACAATTCGTTTTAGACATGGTTAAATTACAGCTTCTACGTTCTTGAAAATTAATTTTTCTATTTCTTTTGTCGCGCACCGGCTTATCGGTACTATAATATTTCAATTTTCATCTATTGACAACACTGATATACTGACGTTTATGAATTTTACTTTCATGGCATGGCACCCGTTATAAGTGCCGGCCCCGACGCACTCATTATAGCGGCAGTAAGATTGAAGACAGAAGTATTACCTGCCATAGGTAATAATTTACCGGCTAATGTGAATTATTACAATGAAAGCAATATTAAATTCAGAGTAGGTTTAATTTCAACAAAAGATCATATTGAAGAATACAATCAACCACTAGGAATTGTAAAAAAAAAACAAAAGAAATGTATCGGTTTGAAATTTTTAACTATGTTACACCTAAAAAAAATATCCGATCACAACATCGATTTTATCATATTGGAATTTCTTAACAAGAATATAAAAAAATTAGAAAGGAAGTGATTTGTGTTCTAAATATAAATGAGGAGAGGGTAATATAAAATGAAAAGATATGGGGTAAATGTCAGAGAGACTGCACTCCAACCACGAGAAAAACAGAGGAATTTACAAATCTAGAGGTCTTCACAAGGCCTTCAACAAGAGTGGAATACCACTTCTCTAAATCGCCCCCACCCCCAAAAAATCGTGAATGCGTAAAATAATACGGCGTAAAATATCACCTCATTTTTCATTCTCCTGTCCTGTCTCGCATCTATATCTTCTAAAAACAGCACCGCATCCTTTAAAAACATTCTTCTGTATGCCGGGTCTTTAGATATACTATCATATAGCCGATCCGAATCTTCCTGACTGTGTCGTCCTGACGACAAGCGACCTAGATATTCCAACCAATGATTTCTCATTAAATGTACTTCTTCTAAAGAATGATCGTCTGCATCAGCGCTCGAATATCTTCCGGTGTCTTCGTTCCAGAACCATGATATTAACTTTGATCTTGTAACAGAGTTTTGGGTGACGTTTTTCAGTGGGATTGTACTGTACTTTATATTTGTATTGCCTGGTCTGTTGCTGGTATGATTTATGGATGCTGACTGGTTGAAATTTTCATCGCCCTGGGAATCATCATCATCTGAATCCAGAGAACTGTCATCGCTTTCTTCATCAGAAAAATCATCAGGAAATGTGTAAGCTAATGGTTCGTCCTCTTCTATTTCATAGGGGTCTCCAGCAGGACGAGTCAAAATACTTCTGTTCTTGTTTTTATGTGATGCTCGGCCGTTTTGCTAAAAAAAGATATTCATATTTTAGAATTTACCTCGAAATTACACCTAAAACAATTTTTTTTTAGATATTTCATTCCAAATGTAAAAATAATTGAGAAGATATCTTACGAGAAAGTGGGCATCATACTGGAGCTCAGACTGCCAGAAATGCTTTCTCATAAAACTTTTTGGTGCCTCTTAGGATTATCAAGACAACGCAATATAATTCTCCCAAAGATATGATGACTTTTCAATTCAATTCAATTTTTTATAAAAAAAAAAAATAACAGCATAGAGAATGGGAATAAAGGGTATGATCCCAGAATCCTGTGAACTACCACATCATGAAAGTAAATTCCTTAATTCCGATAAAAACTTTGAAAAATACTTACAAATCCCGCAGCCCTTGAAGTGCTTTCTCAAAATCACTCTTAATTAAAAGCCAAACTCAAAGTCCCTTAAAGGTTCAACCATCTCCCAACATACCTCTACAACAATGTCAATGTCATATCTGACTGATCCCCCAAAATCTAGCATCCGAGATGGTCGGACTTCATCAGTTGGTGACAACACAGTTCTTTCTTGGAACACAAAACGAGGACCGATTAAAGCCATGTGGTTCATTGGTTCCCTGCTGAAATCACCATGGCGTACTCGTGAATCTCTTATTGTTGAACTGACGGCTCTGAAATAATACATGTTCAGTTTATTTATCATTTCAGATACTCATCATTACACGCACACATTCAGACAATAATTTGATTGCAATAATGGATGCAAGTGTGTTAGGATACTTTAAAGAGAGATGACTTTGATTTTCACATTGCAAACTTTCCATTCATGTGTAGCAACATTCAAGCCGTTCCTGCATACGGAGAGTATATTTCTCATTTGATACGCTACTCCTGGGCACGTGCTTCCTATCACAAATTTTATTGATAGAGGGTTTTGTTGACAAGAAGGTTACTGAACCAAGGATTTCTCGAAGAAAAATAAAAATCATCCGACTCCGAAAAATGTTCGGTCGCCATCATGATTTGGTTGACCGAACTAAAATATCTATTTCACAAATGACAGTGGAAATATTTCCACTGCGGTGACTACAAACCCGTTCCTAAACCGACTATGACTAACATCGATTGTGATTAAGCCAGCTTTGTCTACTGAGTAACAGGACGGGTGCCACTAGTAGAGCAGGAATTGCTTACCCTTCCGGTGTGCCTGAACATACCATAGTTTTTGCAGGGTTCGTGTTACTCCGCTTTAGTTTTCATTGTAGAGTTGTATTTATACTGTGTTTGTCTTTCGTTTAATTTTGTTGTTCATGGTCTTGCCCGTCTTCTGACCTAATGGTTTTTGGTATCTTCGAATTCTTTTACGTCAATATTAAAAGCAAATTCTCCTCTTGCTCCCGTTTACTGATATGACGCGTCATATCAGTAAACGGGAGCAAGATGAGAATATGGTTTTTATCAAATTGTTTTTATGTATACCTGTTGGTAAAACCTTATGTGCATTTTTTTGTAATTATTACAAGGATACTTCATCATGAGCGCTTTCTATTTTTAATAGTTCTATAGGAAATGCTAAAGCGATGCGAACCAGCAAAAACACAATAATAAAACCAACGCAAACTTAATGTCAAAATGTCATCAAACGGTCTGATATTTAAAAGAAAGAAAATGGAATGTATTCCAGAAAGACACAATCCACATCTTGTTAGGAGGTGCACTGCAAAATTCCTCTTGCCTTAGTTCACTAGATTTCCGAAACAAGTTTTTATTAAAAAAAATAGTGCCTTGCATTTCTCTCTCTTATCAAAAAGATGATCGACTAAATAAACTAGAGGCTCAGGACGTTGAGCCTGTATCGCTCACATGCCATTTGGCAAAGAATTTTCAGAGGGAAGATTTTTTAATGAATCTGCCAATCAGAAAAAAGATTTGTCTGGCGGCCTTGTTTTTTGTCCGATTGGGATGAAATGAGGAAACTTTATAAAGGACCTTCCATAGATGCTCCATACCAAATATTAAT
>JARWCS010340875.1:0-11566 GCA_034783895.1 Geukensia demissa | reverse complement strand
CCGGTACTAAATATCCATTCCACAGATGACAATGGATATCTTCCGACTGTCATGAATAAAAATCCTTCCTATACCGGTTGTGACTAATATCAATTGTGACTATACACCAGCTTTGACTACTGAGTAACAAGACGGGTGCCACTGGTGGAGCAGGAATTGTTAACCCTTCCGGAGAACCTGAATACACCCTGGTTTTTGTAGGGTTTGTGTTACTCCAGTTTTAGTTTTCAATGTAGTGTTGTGTAATCTGTGTTTGTCTTTCGTTTCGTTTTCTAGGCCATGGTCTTTTCTGTCTTCCGACTTGACGATTTCTGTCTGCCCCTTTGGTATCTTCGAATTCGTTTTATGTTTCAGTGGCAATCGTTATAATTTTGTCCAGATACTTCTGATAGATCCTTGCTCCTTGAAACACGGTTATTCCCAATATCTTTATAGCATGAGTTAGCTTGTATTTCATAAATATATTTATCTATATCAGAAATATATATTACTGGTTCCCCTGTACTTACTCACACACGTTCCTTTTATTTCCTCAAACGCTGCACAGCAGTAGTTGATCCTGGAATCACAATATGTAAAGTTAAAGTTTTATACCTCTAATGTACTAAATGTTAGCCATTTTTCACAAAAAAATTCATGAGAGGCAACAGATAACATTCACCAAGTATTAAATGATATAAAACATAAAATATTTATATAAAAGGTTAATAAAGTAAAGATCTGGATGTGTAGGTTATATATAAGGATTTTATTTATTCTGAAAATTGAAAATCAGAATCCCTGATAGTTTGCAGCAGTATGCATTATTATGACCCTTATAATTATACAAAAGTGAAAATATTCTGGTGATTTTCTGTGAAATTATATCGCGTTAAATTCTAACACTATGGTAAATAATGATATTGTTGCTCTTTGTATTTCCTAAATGCCGTCAGCTGCAGAGAAATACCTTCATCCAGAAAAAAACCAAAACACAAACTACAAAAACAATCAAAATCTTTCTAGTTGGCTTTAATGTATACTTCAGCTTGGGGCCAAGATTCTCGTGCAAATTCTCTTCTCGAATAAAAATGTATTGTATAGTTAAATATCTGAATGAAAATTGTATTCTCCTTTTATCTTTTGCTTAGTTATTGATCGAAAGTGAAACAGGGGATGTTCATCTTCCAAAGCATATGATCTTACGCCTGTTTTGTAAAAGATTTGAAGTAATCCAAGCCTTTGTTGTTTTTATCTCTTACAAATGTGCAATTTTGATCTTTTGATCTTTCGCGTATGTATTATACAATGGATTTACAAAAAGTGTACTATTATTTTACTAGAAATGTAAGTAAAAATATTGACTAAGATTTAGTTTTGGCGATCAGATCAGACCGACAAGATCATGGCCAACAAAGTAAGATCGATACATCATTGTATTGTTAAACAAAACGAGAATCCACTAACAAGAACAAAAATCTATTTTCTCTAAAAATGTCTTATTTTGTAGAGTAAGCAACGATTGTACTAATAAAGTCAGTAAACTAAGGTGATTTTCTCAAAATGCTGATCAATTTAGTGTGCGAATTTTTTTTCAACATATCGTTTGCATTCCAATGGGCAATCGTTTAATTTGACTTTTCGCTGTATCGATGATGTTTTGTCACTGAATATTCCTACGTGAACATCTCGACCAAATTTATCCCAGCAAACTAAGGAACCACATATTCATCAAATCTGTTTCATAATTAGATTTATCAATCTGAGATGACCAAGAGGAAGACCTTGTTTCTAAGATTAACGACAAACGCTCAACTTTCTTATTGTAAGTTCCCATATTAATATGGCAATATTCCTGCTTCTCCTGCCTCTTAGGTGATTTGATACTCTCGTTCCTCTTCCAATTATCAGGTTTTCAAATAAATTATTGCTGTTGTCGCATAAATTCCTACAACAAAGATACATCCACTCAAGGTTGAATTCATCCCTCCTAAAAGTATATGGCTACCGTCACAAATTGGTTGATCCTGTTGTATATACTCATTGTTTGATTGCATATTGCTTAACGTAAGTATTATGCGTATTCAGGATGCGAGCATATTACCGACACACTGAGCCGAATTTTTATCGTGCTAGCTCACGAAAGCAACAGTCCTCAGAAAGACATGTCATTTACCCCGAACACATTATTCTGACAATCGAGTGATGCTTAGCCGACTAGTCTTTGCTCTTCCTCCTTATTGGTGCCTTGGTAGCGGAGTAGCAGCAAATACCATTTTTACTGTCTACTATTTGACCCGGTCGGGGATCGAACCCACGACCTTCCGCATTCGAGGCAAGCACGCTAACCATTAAACCATCGAGGCGGTTCCTGTTGAATAGATAATTCAATGATACCAGAGGGGCAGACATTAATCGTTAATTTAGTAGACAGACAAGACCATGGCCAAGAAAACTATAACGAAAGAAAAACATAGTATGCACAACACTGAACACGAATCTTACAAAATCGGGGTGACTTCAGGTTTTCAGAAGGGTTATCTCCTGCTCCACTAATGGCACCTGTCGTGTTACTCAGTTTACAAAGCCAATGTATAGTCGCATTTGTTGTTAGTCACAACCGGCATAGGAACGGACTTGTTGTCTTTATTGGGAAAAATCAAGATGACAATATGTCATGATCACCTAATTACCAATGTGTTTTGTTCTGTCCTAGGACATTATGATAGAAAATTTTTATCATTTGGAGACTTTTTCATGGCGGACCATATTTAATCCTATAGAATATGTTCGAAGCTTTTGCGTGAAACATTGTTTGATGAATTGTATGTCTGACCCAGACAAATTTGACAACTGAGCTGGAAAATATTTTGAACCTCTGAAACACTAGCAGAGATATTTACACAGTGGTTTGAAAATACAAGCTTTACAATGTTATGGTATGGACTCTGGTTCATTGTTGAGGGCCATAATGGGACCTGTAGAATTTAAAATTCTACTGTCATTTGGTGGGTGTCTGTCTCATGGACAATCATGCCACACCTCCTATTTTTATATTAACAATGATTTTTACTATTTTACTCCAAACGGTGTTATAACAAGCAATGCAAAACAGGACAAATGCATAAATCAAAATTTTCTTGCTTTCATGAATTTCTTGCAGCTATTAAGGTTCATATTCCATCTGTAGAAAGGCTAATAAATATTTGTTTATTTTAAGTCTTGATATCAGATACATAATTATATCTTTTAACTAGATAATTAGACAAATTTAATCATATTTTATCATCTTCGTCATATCTACAGTGTTAACGACCATTACCAAACTCGACATTGAGAAAAGGGTATGGGGAACTGCTTACACTTGTAGACCCCTTTTCATCGACGTTTTTGCGTGGAATCTATATTGTTCTATCCGGGTGTTAGTCTTTTTCCAGATTGTATTAGTGTACCGGAGCAACTCAACTTCGTTATTATAAAACAACATGTGACTTTTTGGTGTTTTGTCATTGGAAGAATCTGTTTCTAGCAGGGTATTAAGCGCTGCAAACAGTGTTGTGTATGTTGTCTATCAGCTTTAGACGTTTTTTGTTGTTTTGGATTCAAATATCACGATTAGGTTTATAAATTGAATCTAGATGAGTGCCAATATAAATGTAACACTTCAGTTACTTGAAAAACTTGTACATATAGGTTATCTTTAAAGAAGTCTATTTTAAGATCGTTAATTATTGTCCTCTTTTGGTATCAACATTAACAGTTAACCACAAAAACAAATAATTCTGCGTACAAACTTGGCCACAAACGTCTGTTTTTTTCAGTATATTTCCAAGGATCGTAAGGTATACCCGGTATCATATTCGAAAAGGAAGATTTGGAGTAAATGACAAGGAGGCCTTCGTGAGAAACAGGAAATTTGTTAATTTTAAAAGTCCTCACAAGGTCGTCAATAAGCTGGAATACCACTTTTAATGACGAACCCTAAATCTCCACAAGCAAATAAAACATTTGCATATACGTCAAAATAAGTAAATCATATCTCAACGTTATACATTAACATGTAAATAGAAAATGACAAAGACCAATCCTGATTTTGGACAGACACATGATGTGATTCGGTAAAGCATGTTTTCCTGGATCCACACCACAGCTGCTTCTGATGTGAGGTTATTCCTTGAAATGAACATATATCATACCAATACATTTCCATATTTATTCAACATAATTTTGTATTTTATACCAGGACACTCTAGATACTTTATACATAAATCATGCTTTAAAATTGCATATATCATTTTGATCGTCACGAATTTTGCAAGATGGTACAAGATTGTGCAAATTTTGACGATAAAGTACTAAATATTTATGTACTTATCCTATGTAAAAACATTTAGAGACTTCCTGTATTTACTGGGGTAAATACCGCCATTTTACGTTTTTGATATTGATATTGCTGTTCTGGCTTTTTTTTCTGAGAAAAATGAATGTTTTTCTAGTATGTTTTACTGTATGTCTTTTACCTTATTAATTTTGCATCAGGTTCGTTTCTATTCATTTAAAAAAGGATAGTTTGGATGTTTTATTTTCTTTTTTGGATTGGTATATATTATAAAATTTAAGCATTTTCCCTATCATTAAAATATGCACGTCATTTCAAAAGCTCGTCACGAGGAGCCTGGTTTCACCCTTGTTAAAAGCCTTGTGGAAATCTAAAAAATGTGTAGTATAAAAGTGTGGTGCTGTCTTTATTACATTTACTTCATATCTTTCCTTTTGCATAATACATGAATCAGTGTTGTAAAGATGTATTGTAAATTTCATGAGTTAAGATAGAATGATGGTGGATATTGTCATAGTGTAAAAGACAAATCCTTTGGTTTTTGCCTTATCTATTATATAAAGAAGGTATGCGTTTCGTATATAATCTTATTTACTTATGAACCGTAAAACCTATGAAGACAATACATGTATCAAATGACCAATTTCTTCTCCTGATATAAAACCATCAAAAATGACGTTCTGCTAAATCATAATTTGTTTCACTCGGAAATGGAAGTGAAGACATTATCAATAACAAATTGCAACAGAGTTTGGTTTATGTGCCGCTTACCTTAGACCGTGCCGTGACGGTAAAGTTGGATCTAAACATAATACAGAACAAAACAAAAACGAAAAAACTCCCTTCCAAAACAAAGTGGCAGACAGAAATTGTTAAGCCAGAGCACAGACAATTATACTTCTTAATTATCTCTATACGGTTGAAAAATCTATTACAGAGATTTTAATGAATATTTACATACTTCACTGCAGAAAAAAAGAAAGAACAATAATTTAACTTATCTAAGAAGACATCTTATCGAAATGCTTTGCTGTGACGAACTAAAATAAAATGTTATCCTTATTAATTCCTATTACTCTATTACACTATCCACATGCATTGACACAGCCGCGAATTTTTCACTTCATGTTAGTTTTTATGTGCTATTCTACTTTAAGTGGATTGTGGTTTTGAGATAAAAAAGTATCATACTATTAGTTAAAGATTCAGAATAGTGATCAATGATGAAGAAAATTTCACTGTAATTACCAGTACAATTAACATAAAAATGCATAACAAGCTAAAGCACAGGGAGACGAAGAACTGTCTATAGATATTCTTCCGATTGTCCTCATTTGGCATAATAATTTGACTCGACAACTTGTTATTCTGTCATGAGCAACACCGCTATCATTCATTACAATTCTGATCGTCAATTGCTTAAACCTGTCTTAATTTCATATAAGATCTTGTTTTTTTTTCAGTGGAACTTACAATTTAACATGACTTCATTGATACTGATTAAAGTTTACATCATTTCGAAACTCATTATACGATCAACAATAATAAAAGTCATCCATAATTAAGTCTACCATAAAAGTTCACTATAGTACACCAAACGAATTTTGCCACAACATAAGTGATTTTTTCAATGTCAAAAATTTAACATAGAGGGGTAATGGGAAATTTTTTTGCGCTGATGAAAACTAAAATTTTAATTGCAGGATGAGTTGCGGCAAAAAAAAATATATAATATGACATACTTCATAGCTATACTTTCGATATATTTTGACTTAAGTTGTGACAAATTTGGTTTGGTGTACATTAGCTTGTTCGATTTGACTGTCGTATTCTTTTTACGTACTATCGTTGTCTGGTAACATGATGGTAATGCCAGGTCTTTATGTTAAATTCAAGTTTTTTATCACTACACTTCAAATATGCAGTTACTTACTACGTGTATTATGTGGACAATAACCCTCCTACCTTTATGTTACTGGTGACTTTCACAAAACTTACTAACTAAACTTAATGATATTAGGAAAGGTAAGAGCATTTATATACATTTTTTTCACGCATTCCCACACCTTTAAAAGAAAACAACATATTTTCGAAACGAAAACCTGCGCAATTATCAACTTATAACAAATCGTTACAGGCTAATAGTTCACTAATTTTTAATAATAAAAGGCGTAGGTATACACAAATATTGCCTTGCAATGCCAAAAAATGATTTACATGTTCTCGTGTAATTAATAGTAACAAAGTTCAGTCTACGGTAAACATTGTCCTTTGATCCTGATATTGCATGAAAAACAACATCATTGCTTACATGATCACTTGAACAGATCCACGTTGCCTTGTACAATATGTACGACAAACATATCAGCTATTATTTAAAAGGAATCAAAAGCAGCTTCATAGTTTTCACCGGATCAAAAAATTTTAAAGTTTGGTATATCAACATCCTACCAAACAATAACTCGACATCAAAAATATTAAAATTCAACCTTTATAAATGGTTACAAACTACAGTGTTAGTCTCACAATCAACATGAAAAACAGCTCCAAAAACGTAAACTTGCTTGGATTAGGAAATTACAAACAGCATATCCTCTCATCTATTTTCAGAAACAATGGAAGACATCATTTTCTTTGTAAATTAGGAACTATTACAGCTACAAAACTGTATTCTATCTGGAAAGAATGTGACAATATATCACTGTGGTCCTTTGTATGAAGCATCACTTATCATCTCTGCGTACTGCTCCCATAAATTATTTCCCCAAATTGACAACCTCGAACATCATCAACGACAATCTCTAAAAATACCTCAAATTAACAAAGCAACGACCGTATTGGTCTTGCCAGTATATTTAGACATCCTAAAGTCACTAAACATATTCCAATTTATTATGAGAACATCGAACCTCCTATCCCCTCTTACACGTAAAAAATCAGAGGTATAATTTTCAACTATACTGATGTCAATAAAGATTTAGAAATTAACAACAACTGTCCAGATTCATGCGACTGTCCTAGTTCGAAATATAAATATGAACCCTGTAGTTATGTTATTACTGGAGACTAAACATTGTCAAAGACCGAGAGGTTATTGCCTTCCATAAAAAGGGACCTGGATATCGCCCTGCAGCGAAATTGGACCGAATGTCGTGAAGTTATCAAAAAATCTCTACACGCATATTGCAAAAAAAGGAAATTTCTGATAAATCCTGCAAGAAAGGACTCGATAAATACATGAATAGAATAATGGAAATAGTAGACATTCGTATTTAACATAATGAAACGAATTATAAAGATACAAGAACTACATCCCATTGTGTTTCCAGAATAAAACGTAAAATTAAAGAACTTCATAAAACGTATGTTTGTTCCTGCAAATAAAGCAGCCAATAATATTGTAGTTGTCTGTCGAAAGTTTTTTTATAGAGGTCCTCAGTAATGAATTTTAAAGTTCGAACACTTTCCAAGCTTGACAAACTTGACAGAACAACAGATCGTTAATGAACATCTAAATGTTACCAATCAGTTATAGGCTGCATCTGACAATATGAAAGTCCCTACAATGTACTGGCTTCCTAAACTCCATAAAACTCTTTACAAGTCTCGGTTCATTTCTGCTTCTATTAAATGTAGTACCACTAATGTCTCAATTCTATTAACTATTGCCATAACTACTATTTAAACTCTCTTTGTAAACTTCTGTAATAAATGTTGCGAAAATTCATCTATCAACTACTTTTGGTGTGTAAAATATTCACTAGATGTTTTAGACAAACTAAAGTCTGTCCAGGTTCTATTTTCTACAATAGACAGTTATGATTTTTCTACTCTTTTTACCACTTTATCACACAATCTTATTAAGGAAAAGTTTTCAAATCTAATCAATTGGTCATTCAAAACGTTTAGTCGTTCTTACATTATCTGCAATAAATACAATTCCTTTTTTTGCAAAAAAATCTTAAAACAAATATACTTGGTGGACATCATCTGACATGATAGCAGCGGTCGAATTTCTTCTTTATAATATCTATGTACAATTTGACAACACGGTCTATCGACAGATTGTTGGCATACTAATGGGCACAAACTGCGCTCCTATCATTGTAGATTTTTTTTTATTGTTATGAATCACAGATTATGACCAAAATTCAGAAAGTCCCTTCAAAACACAATATAATTGACAAGTTTAATAATACTTGGAGATATTTGGATGCTGTTTTAGCTTTAAATAATCAAGAGTTTCAAAAATTTGCAAAAGAAATTTACTTACCTTGAATAAATCTTATATCAGTAATTTTCGTACTCCCTTTTTAGATTTGGATACACAATTGAAAGGATTGTTTATACTTTTCCTTAAGTTATCTTTCCGATTCTTGATGAGGACGTGCCTTTAGTCCCATTGTATGGGTTAACATTTCTCAACATGTTCGATTTGCCCGTGTTTGCACCAAAGTTTCCGAATTTAATGATCGCAATCTATTTCTCACTGGTAAATTTTTGCAGCAGGGATACAGATATCACACACTTCTCAAGACTTAATTTATAACCGTTACAAAGATTAACTTCAAATGTACGGCTACAAATGTAGAGTTTTGATACGACAGGGGATATCACATCCTATGTTCTATGGAAACATTACATATAAAGCTTACAAATTTAGAGATGATCCCTTGAATGTCACCGTTCCGTGAAACAAACTTATCCACGAGGGGTAAAACATTGACGATGTAGTCAAGACATTAAAACTTGTGTTTTTTGTACAGATATTAATTCACAGATCGCATAATTACATAATTTAATTTAATTTAATTTAATTACATTAATACATTTGGAATTGAAGCCATCTTGTCTTTCTTCACGTTTATTGACAACATCGTATTAAATCGTCAGACATACTGTGTTTGATGACATCTCGTGTTGCGATGCTTGATGTTTTATCATCAGGAATCTCACCCTGAGCTTGCTTTCAGTAACTGCGAGCATTCATTTGACATGTATCTTCTTTTTGCATGTATTATTTTTAAGAATATATGCAAGACTCAGAACTGTGTACATCCTCAGATCCGTGTAATCTCCTCTAATCTATGTCTTGTCATTACGTCATAATAAAATCTGTGTTTTTTGGCATCATACTTAAATTTATGTCCATAGATTTTTTCCAGTCTCAGATTTGTGTCCTTTGACATCCTGTTAGGGTTAGGGTTAGGGTAAGTAAGGGTTTGGGTAAGGGTAAGTTGGAGTTAGGGTTAGGATCTTTACTTATTCCGTTTCTCCTTTAAGCTGAGAATACATAGCCTTCATCCGGTAGTCCGCCAGACGTAGCCAACTAGCCGTGCTTTTATGACCTAAATTGTTCTGCCAATGTTACGGCTAAGATCTGTGCCGTAAAAGGACACAGATTTGAGGTGCCCACAATTTTATAGGACATGGATTTGTTAAAGGACACGGATTTGAGGCCGTACACAGATATGAGTCCTACATATTTATTGTAATTAAGGTTCTCCCTTGTCGGATTGGCTGACTTTCTGTTTGATTTTTATAGTTCGTTTGTTACTTCTTTTGTATTTTTTATTTTTTCATTTGACCACTCGCTGAGGGAGGGGTAGGATCCCACTAAACTAGTTTAACCCCATCAAATGTCTCATATTCCTGTTCCAAGTCAGGAATTGTGGTCAAAGGTTTGGCTTTGTGTTTATTGTTTTGTTAAATGTACATATTTGATAATATTCAGGTAAGAACACTATTATTTTACGCATACACGATTTTTGTTTATTTGGGGCGATTTAGAGCTTTTCACAAGGAGTGGTAGTCCACGCTTATATACCCTATACCCATATCAGAACCTCGAGCTCTCGGGTTGATATTGGGTTATGGTATGGAAAACCCCATATAATATTCTGTATTTAGCACACATCTGAAAATTTTCTCAGTTATCATTACACACGGAAGCAATTAATGAAAATGCAAGAAATTAGTTGTTGTCATCACAGTTTGATCAAACTCTTCAACAAAGGTGGAATATCATTCGTTTGCAGAAATGCTTACGAAAAGGATTTAAAAAGCTTCTTTAAAATATGCACAAAATTAGTACACAATGGATATCTTCCCACCGTCTTGAATACAAATCCGTTCCTATACCGGTTGTTAATAACATCGCTTGTGACTATAAACCGGCTTTGTCCTTGAGTAACACGACGGGTGCCACTAGTGGAGCAGTAGTTGCTTACCCTTCCGGAACACCTGAAATCACCCTGGTGTTTGTAGGGTTCGTGTTAATCACGCTTTAGTTTTCAGTATAGTGTTGTGTGTTCTATATTTGTCTTTCGTTTCATTGTGTTGGCCATGGTCTTGTCTGTCTTCCGACTTATCGATTTCTGTCTGCCTCTTTGGTATCTTCGAATCCCTTTTTATACAAATACAATGTACAAAATTTGCATTGCAAAACATCTTGTTACCGGAATCCTCGTGTTAAGAGTCTTAATGATTCGTCAGCAAGATTCGTCGTTTTCATAACTTTCTGCATTTGGTATTAATGATGAAGTGTTTTCCTTGTACGTGGATATTAATTATTAAGAAATTTTTAATTCTATTAAACTTATATTGACAGATTAAATATTTGTTTATAATATATGCATTTTACTCCCTATATTTTAAATATATCTCTGCCTTTTGCCAAGATAGAAAGTGGAGGTATAGTTGTTAAAGGGTATTTCTACTTCGTTTGAAAAGACTACGATTTTGAAATTTAGATATAGGCAAATGCCAATTCAGTGGGGAAATGGTTTCTCTTGAATATACAACATATTTATAAGCATATTAGTCTTTCATAACACACGAAGAAATTAATGTGAATATATTTTCAGTTTTATTGTTGACAATTTTACCAATATATCTAATCAGAAAATTAATACCTTCATAGTTGTTCGCTAGAAGTTCACCTGGATTATTCTTGCATTCTCCGATTTATAAAAATAGGAGATGTGGCATGATTGTCCATGATACAGCCACCCACCAAATGACAGTAGAATTTAAACATCTACAGGTCCCATTACGGCCTTCAATAATGAACCAGAGTCCATACCACAATGGAAGCTGAAAAAGGCCCTGAAATATAAAATGTGAAACTATACATTAAACACGACAATCGACCTAATTTTATGCAAAAATGGTGAACATATAACAATAAATGACTAATTAAACAACGAAAACCACTGGACTACAGGTTCCTGGCTTGGGACAGGCACA
>JARWCS010340864.1:0-11566 GCA_034783895.1 Geukensia demissa | reverse complement strand
AGGCCTGGGGATTCTGAAAAAACAAAATGGATGAAATTTTAATTATTCATACTAAAATAGATTTCTTCAAAACAAGATTTAATGGTAAGGATTATATACACAGAAATAAGAGTCAAATCCTTGGCATGACTATAACCAGAGAGAGAATTTCTGGTAGAAATTTGAGAGAGGGAAGATGGGTTATTTATCCTCTAATAGTGTATCTGTCATTGAAATCCTTTGCCCCACACCACTATCCTATAATATATTCACACATTTGCTAATTTCTTGTCAAAAATTGTCTCAAAATAAATTTATACATATGAAAATGAAAAGATATGGGGTTAATGTCAGAGAGACTGCACGCCAACCAGGAGAAAAATTGAGGAAATATACAAATCTTGATTTTTTGCAAATTTTGAAATTGTTGTCAATACATATTAACTAAATTGATTGGTCATGTGAGAAACTGATCATTTAATTAATCACATTGTATTTGGCAAAGTCTTTTAACGGTAACTAGTTTTAAATCTGTCACAAACTATATTGGTTTAATGACAATCATAAAAAAGTATTTGATTTGCTTTGATTTTCTTAGGGATATTTCCTATAACTGACAAAAAAAATTTGGTATTCAACACCCAAACAAAAATCTTCAGCTATTCAAAAATGGAACAAGTTGATTTTCTCTTTAATTCTAAATTAGGCAAACGATTACAAAGTCTGTATCCACAAAGCAGATGCAAATATGTCAAAATTAGCTCTCCATAAACCAATTTTTGCACCACATAAAATTTGCAAGCTTTACCAAAATTTTTATGGTGATTCAAACTTGACTAATCTGGCCGCTATTAATTTACAACTGTGTCGATTATTCATTAAATCATTGATTTTATCGAATTGTTTAGCAAATTTTGAGGTCATAATTCTCGTCATATTTCAAAAGAAATTGACACCCAGTTTTTTTTAAGGTTTGTCACCCATAGAATTTATTGAAAAGTCATTTCAGTCGGAAATAATTTTTTTGTAACTTTTAAATAAACAAACAAGTATGTAGATATGTAAAATATGATAATTAGGTGTAATTGAACAATTAGACTTATCTTTAATTAGCGCCACAGAACAAAACCCTGGTGTATTCAATATCACTTCAAGCGAAACTTTTGATTTTTTTTGTTCCTTTGAAATAAATGTGGAATGAGGTATTCAAAATGACCTCACATTTTCAATTAAATATGAACTTAATCATTTAACATGCAAAATTATCGGGTGAATTTAGAGACACTTAAAGATCGGTCGTCAATTAAAAGTTTACAAGCAGTTATCTGAGAAACCTGAATAATTGTAGTAAAATGGCATGTGACCTTTCCTTAAAAAACCACTGAAAATAATACTTTTTTCACTTACTCTAAGCAAATATATAACTATAACAAAGAAAAATGTGTCCATTGGACACAGATGCCCCTGCCCTGGAAAACAGGAAGTAGACACTTGAGGGACCTGAGAAGGGGAGAAATGGTAAAACTCAATCTGATAATGCTTCAGACCTAATATAAAATCAATCCAACTTTCACAAGCCAAGGCATCTTTGTCGAAAATTGACGGGTGGACCGGGGTAAAACCTAATGTCCCTGTGGCCTAAAGGGGGGAGAGAGCATAAAAAAGTGTTGTCCCAGGTAAAAATACTTTACAAGGAGAATTCTAAAAATGTCCTAAAATCAAGTTTAAGTTATATTTGGATAAAAGTTTTTAAAATGACTTATAAAACAAATGTTTAGGTAAAGGATAAACTTACTCATAGGACCTATAAGATGTCCTAGGTAGACTCTGGAATTTTAGCAAATATTTGTCAAATCTGTTGATTTTAGAAAACTAAATTTGAATACACATTGATACTGTTTATTTGTCAATCTTAATCGATTTCTCATTCAAATAAGAAAATTGAGTACAGAATTAAATATTAATTTTTTAATAAGTTTTACAAATGATTTTTTTTAACCCTTTTTCATCCAATACCCCCACAACCCCCCCCCCCCCCCCCCATTTTTTTTTTGGTCATGATGTACTTAAGGTTATGTCATTTCTAATTAAAGACTAAAAACCTTTACATAATTAATGAAATTATTGTTAATTAGATTGGGTGAGATATCCATTGGGTTCCAACTATAATTAATTATTCATTATAGCATCTGTTCAAAATAGAAAAGAAAACACAAGAAAACTTTACATTAAAATTTGGGAGAAACTCAAATTTGTTAAATCTTCATTTTTTAACATATTGAGCAATAATTATCATGGTTATGAGGAAACTTAGGACTACTAAAATTTTAAATGCTACATGCACATTAAACATTTCATCATTGAAATATTTTATTATCTTATTATTTCCCCCCAAAATTCACAATATACCTGTAATAGAAACCCAAAATTTTGCAACTGCATTTTTGAACAGGGTTCTGCCTCTAAGGACCCACCTAAATATGACACACTGAGTAAAACATCTTAATTACAATTTAGACCTTGCATATCACAAAATTATGAAACAGTTTTGAAAATCCCATATCAAAAAATAAACAAACATGAAGTTATGTTGTCCATTTCATATGAAACTGACATAATAAATGTTGATTTTATTTGTGATCATACTTTCACTGCCTAGCAAAGAAAAAATAGGTGACATGAAAACTCATTAATTTACCTTTGTCAGGGGGATTAATTTTACAAATGATTTTGTTGTAACTAGCATATCAACATAATGAATTATCTTATCTGATAAATACTTTGTAAACTGTGAAGAAAATTTATAACTAAAAGATGAATAGGGAGGTGAAATAGAATTCTATTGGTTGAATTAAAACTCTCATCTGGAAATATTATCCAAATGCATTTTCTTGAATTAATACCTCCCCTCCACCCTTGAAATTACTAAAATCTAAAAATGTTGTAGTTGCAATAGCTCCTAAGAAATCAATCTGAAAATAAAATTGCCAAAGTAAAAAAAAGTTGAATATCCAAATATTTTTATCATTTCACAAGAGTAGCCTTAGTAAACTTTAGATTTCATTTTAGTTTAAAGGTTCTGTTTAAAAAAAGAAAAGAAAAATAACTATTATACTTACATCAAGAATTTTTCCGTCTAAAGACATGATGGCAGGATGTTTGGACGCTGAAAATGATGTGATGTTGGTGAAAGTTGAGGTATTCACAGAATCAGATTCGTCACTCAATGAAAAACTAACTTCCTTTTTATTTTTCTTCTTCAATGGTGCATCTGAGAACTGAGAAAACTGGGACGATTCTGTAGAAATAGTTTCGTTATGGTTTGAATTAAACATTTTGTTCTCATCTTTTTCATTGTTTTTATTTTTCTGATGACGATGACCTAAATCCAACCTCCGAAGGATGCAAATGATTATAATAATGGCTGCCGATAATACGATTGTTACAACAATGATAACTGCCACAATGACAACGTTTGTGCCCGTCTCTTCCTTTTTCTGAGCTACAAGGCTCGTTTCGTTTGTTAAAGTAACAATAACATTGAGGCGAGAATAAGTAACATGTTGACTATAACCGCTATCTTTTACGGAGATCAAAAGTCTGTATGTATCGGAATCATATAAATGCATTGCTTTTGCCACAGTTAGATTTCCTGTGCTGGGGTCCAGACGGAAAATATTATTATTTGGAGACACAGTGTCAATACTGTACAGTAGTTTGGCATTATTCCCCAAATCATTGTCTGTAGCATTCACCTGCATGATTACTGTCCCTGGCGCTGCTGTGTACGGGATGTAAAAAGTATCGTTGAAATTGTTTGGCATGTGGATGATTGGTGGGTTGTCATTGTCATCAAAAACTCGCACCGTAACATCGGCAGTTGATGATAATGACGGACTCCCTTTGTCAGTCACTCTTACAGTAAAATTATACTCTGATTTCACTTCCCGATCTAATTTGCCAGATTTCATAACACCAGTTTGATGATCAAGATGAAAGACGCCTGGCGATGGTTGAACAAATTCGAAAGTAAATTGCCCATTAATTCCTGCATCAAGATCATTAGCAGTTAAGGTTCCAATTGTCGGCTTATTTTCCTGCCCCTCCAAAGCATTGAACATAAAATGTGGCGATGTAAATGTTGGTACGTTGTCATTTTCGTCTTCCAATGTCAACACGACCAAAGTTGCCGATATATGTTTTGGTGTTCCGTTATCGGTAGCATTTACATGAAATCTCACTTCAGATTGAGATTCTCTGTCAAAAATAGCATTTGTTCTTACAGTTCCCGTCTCGGAATTGATTGTAAAATTATCGCCAGCGTCCGAGTGTAGAAAGTACAAAATCTTTCCGTTATTACCAGAATCCTTATCACTCGCCGAAACTTGAACAATATCCTGAAACGTTTTCATGTTTTCTAAGATGGAAGCTCTGTACATGTTTTTATGAAATACTGGCCAATTGTCATTTTCATCCTTGACAAAGATAGTAAATGATGTCGAGTTTTGTTGTTGGGGAATCCCCTGATCTTGACAGGTCAGAGTGATATTGTGGGATTTTTGGGTTTCGTAATTCAATTTACTGCTGATTCCAATTTTGTACATGTTGGTATATAACTCCTCGAGTTTAAAATGGTTGCCCAAAATCTGACACAATACCTTTCCATTTGAGCCTAAATCTTTATCCGATACAGAAACAGTAGCGACATACTGACCAACTTCTGCTGATTCTGAGATCAGAGTGCCACCTGGTGGAAAGTTAATGTTAATCTGTGGCGCATTGTCATTTATATCCACGACATCAACTGTAACCATGGCTGACGATGACATCGGGATTCGGCCTTTATCCACGACTTCAACCAAGAACTGGTATTGTTTTTCCTCTTCATAATCCAGTCCAGATATAATATAAATCTCTCCAGATGTCTGGTTAACTGCAAACACATCAGTCACTTTTGATAAAACACGAGAGTTAAAACGATATGTAAACAAACCATTTTCTCCGATGTCGGCATCAGTAGCACTAAGTGTAAGAATCGGTGTTTTAACAACAGCATTTTCAGGGACATTTGTTTGATAAGTTTGGTGAGAGAACAATGGACGGTTGTCATTAAAATCGGTAACTGTGATATTAACAGTTAATGTCCCTGTTTTCTGAGGGAACCCTCCATCACGAGCATAAATTTTCAGCTGGTAAAAATCTCTTGTTTCTCGATCTAATTTGTATTTCACAATGAGACCTACATCAGAGGATCCATCCAAATTTTTTGTCACATCCAAACCGAACATTTCGTTTCCTGGAACAAGTTCGTAAGTTTGAACAGAGTTGTTAAAACCCGTGTCCTTATCATCTGCAGCACTCGTGTATAAAACATATCCAACAGAAACAGCTTCCTCAACAGTTAATGAGATTTCCGATTTTGGAAAAACTGGTGCGTTGTCGTTAGTGTCCTCCAATGAAACATTGATTTGGATAATTTTAAAAAGATCTAAATTTTCATTTTTTGGGTCTTTTTTATAAACAGCAACGTTAAAATTTAACAAGCACACTTTCTCATACGGACATAAAATTTCACGGTCTAAAACATCTTTACTGTATAAGGAACTACTGGTCTCGTTAATTTTGAACAGCAGTGCATGTTGATTTCCTTGCGTTAAAATCTGAAATCTCATATTGTTGAATACTTCCTGCGTAACATTTCCATAAAGTAAACTGTCTCTCGCAACATTTCCGACAAACGTTCCTTCCATTTGTTCCTCTCGAAAACTATAACTGAGGGTCGTCGATTCTTGTGCATTTGTAAAACTGTGATAAATATCTAAAGCCAGTAAAAGAAACAGTTGTCGAACACTTGCACTTGTCATGATGAAAGTTACGAAAGATGTGAAATGGTGATCAATTGAAACTGTGTCAAGTCATATATGATTATGCAAAATTTAAAATATCCAACACAATTCACACTACATGTTTCTTGTATTCTCTCCAATGTGATCCGAAACCAATCCTGCAATTGAAAAAAAAATATAAAATTAATCTAAAGTGACCACAGTTTAAATAAACTATTACTCAAACTATACAAAAATCACTTCATTTTACCTGAATATGAAAGAAAATCAAAATATTTACCTAAAGAATCAAATATTTTTCAATTTAGTCAATTTGTTTGGAGAACCAGTTAGCTAGTAAATTTCACTTGTTTTCAGAAGTCAATAGCATGCTTTATCCATGTGGGAGTGAAATATACATGTATTTTGACAGCACCTATTGTTCAATATTGACCAATCAGAACTGTCCATTTAAACTGACCAGTGGCCAGATTATGATAAGCTGGACAGTGAGTTTTTTATGTTAATTATTCTATAATTGACATTGCCTTCTGTTGTATGAGGGTCACCTGGGGGCTGACAATGTTCAAAACATAAATTTTAATCCAAGCTATAAATCAATTTTAAATGAGTTATAAAACTGACACTTTTATAATTTTTTGAAAATCATATTTTTTTAAAAATATGAAATTTTTCTTTTTTCTTTTTTAATGTTAATTTTATTCCAAATTTAGTACTTGATTTTCTTTGAACTTTTTCAAATAAACATCATTTCCATGTATCCTGTTTTTAATTGAGGTATTTTCCTCATTGATTTTCTTTTCTTAGATTTTTTTATCAAAATAATGATGGTTGAATATATTTTAAAACAGAGTATTAAAATTCTAAAATTTTAAATTTTCATAAAATAGAAACATTATCAACAATACACAATTATATCTTTATTAATATATGTATAAGCAAAAGTAAAAAAAAACTTTAATTCATAAATTTTGGTTACTATAATAACAATAATAATAATAATGATAATATCATTATTTTCTTTCAAGCTAAGCAATTGTCAAATTGACAAATCCTCTTTCACAGAAATCAACTCAATTCAAATTTCTGTCACAAAATGACAGAGTATTCTCAAAATTGTCAGGAAATAGTAAAGTGAATAATACATTAAAAATACAGACAGTTTCTGTCAGATAATCCATTAACAGGTATTTGTAATCAAAACAATAACTTGTGCTTTATGTAAACAAATAAACAACTTCAAAGAAATGAACATTGTGTCAATCAACAAGTCAAATCCATTAGCAAATTATCTCCCTTTTAATGGAGCATATTGCCAACATTTTTTATATGTTATTAACAAAGAAAATATAAAAAAATCTTGGTGTAAAAAGTCTGAAACAAATATTATCATTATAAAAAAAATCCTATAGGATTTTTAGATCAATAAAAAAAGATGTGCATGGGACTTTGGATTTTTCAAGCTATCAAATATCTAATGAATCTCATTTTCCTAAACAATTATGAAATGAATAAAAGATTGATGCAATCAATATCTTATTTTTTTTTAAAGTTTAACATCCCCCAAAAAGTTTTTCACAAAAAATCGACAAATGAGTACTTGTTGTCAACTTGAGAATAGTTAAGGAAGGTCACCTGCCCTGAATTTCATTATTTGCATGAAATTAATTCAAACATGTCAAACTTATCTGATATAGGATTACAATTCTGGTAATGAACAGCTAATTATTTCTGGGGGAGAGGCAAATGATTTGTGATGACCTGGTGGGGTCACTATAATACAGTCCTGGTAGGGGGTCAGGGATTTGGAACATATTAGCCCTATACTTCAGTACAGCTTGTCCCTCTTAACATTGAGGTGTCATAATTAAAGCTGATAATTGTGTTAATTTCATCTCTTAAGAAATAAACAACCAGCTGATAATAATGTTAATTTCACTTCCTAAGAAACAAATGACAAACAAGTGTCTAGCAGTTTTCAGAATTAAAAACATTTTTTTTGTGACAACTACTGATCCAAAATAATTGATCTAAAAAAATATTGATTTTCAAATTTGGCATGAATGTCCATGAGGCAGCCATCCACCAAGTAACTGTATTCAACGTCCTGTCTGCTTTTGGTTCCTGGCCAAGCTTAAAGAAATTTAAGTCAAAGTCCAGAAGTTTCTTTTTTCTATTCCATTTTCAAGAATATTACCATACAAGATCATCACTGCAAACAAAATCAGCATTCTAGAGCAGAAACTCCAATGTTTCTCATGGCACATACCCAATATTTTTCAGCATTTTGAGAAATGTCGAACATAACATGACCTAATTCCAAATTTCGGACAACACAAATTCCAGGATTCTATAATCAGTTTAGAGTCTGTTATTTTAAGATTTCAATAACTACAAGTGTTGTGCATCTATATTATTTCAAATTGTTTGAATCAGGCCTACCTTTTTTCTTCACTTGAATTACGGATAATCCTTTCAAAATCAGAAATTTACTCAGCTGGCCATTAACGGGAGTCTATTTAAATGCAATGTTTTCAAAATCAAAATTCACTATAAACGTTTACAAATCTGGAAAGAAAACAAACTCCTTAGAATTGCTCAGCCCATATCAAAACTTGAGGATAATTAAATGTTGATTATCGTAAGCCAGGGATTAAGGAAATTCAACCTCCAAAGCCCCTTTTTTGTCAATTCAATAATTAACAGGGATATTTTATAAATCTTATCTGACCACCAGGTAAACAAAGTTAGATTTCAGCGAGAGTAGAAGATATGGATATAAACACAAAAATTCAAAGATGCCTGGTATTGGGAGAATGTAGCCATATTGTTTGAATAATAGCGCTGAAGTTTAATAAACTTTGACAAACAGCGTGTTAGTATCCTTCGGTTAAAGTATTAAGATCAGTCGAGACGTGGAGAATTGCTGGGTTCCCTGCCCAGATTTGTGGTATTTCTACCGGATAGTACTGATAGCTTGTGTCAATTGGGTTCATCTAATAACCTGTGTTAAAGGGAAGTTACTCATCCTTTCTACATCTTCATCTCATCTGAAGGAACTCCCTTTCAAATTAGTTTTGGAAAAAATTATTGAACTAATATCAAGTTCTCATTTAAATATCAAACAAAGAAATTTTAGGTGGCAGGTGACAATTCTCAAATTCCAAAAAATATTTTGGAAAGGGTTTTTAAAATTCTACATATTTAAAATATATTTTCTATTTATTTGCAAAAAAATATTATCTGACAAGAGAACAAGTTTTTATATCCCAACTCCCTACACATGCTTTTCAAAATCAAAGGATAAATAGATATTTCATACACATCAAACATTACTTTTTTTTTAATTCCATCCTAGTTAAATGAATTAAAATCATTAAGGCATTGTCATTCAACTTTTTCACTTCAGACTCAAGTAAACAGACCAGTTTACAAGATCAGATATAATTTTGGATGTGTCATGATGAGACATGATAATTTACAGCTTGTTAACTCTCTCAAAACTGATTGGGATTACAGATAAATATAATTGTATGTAAAATATGTAATGACACCAGAAAATTGAAAAAAAAAAGAAAAAGTTAAGATTTTGTTTAAATTTTTACCTACAAATATTTTATTTTTTTAGCCATTTTCAGTTAAAGTATAGGTCTCCTACAACTTGAGCAAACACTTAAAAACAAAATTTTGGCAAGACTTCCTTTTTGCGCCCCCCCCCCCCCCCACTGTATGCTTATGCTAATATTTCATCTAATCGAGGGGTGCCAAAAGAAAGTCTTTCCAAATTTTGAGATATCAGAATCTTTATTTTTCATTTTCTTTGCACATATTTCCTTTGAAAAATCTGTATATCTCTTCTAAAAGTCAAACACCCATTTTTAATTGAACCAGATTTGATATAATAATTATATCTAAATATAATTTATGACAACTTATTAAATTTTAACAACTCAAATTATAATATAACAATTTAATAAGTCAACAATGCATTTACACTTGTATTTATCTATTGTGAGTTTCCGAAATCGTAATAATCAAGATCATTGTCGCATAGTTGAAAAGTCAAAGTCAACATTTAAACTTCTTTTTAAATATAAATCTAGATTGTACACAATCATCTGATAAAACTTCAAAATATCATAATCTATGATAATTTTTTCAAATTTTATCATTTTGCCCATAATTTAGATAACTTTATAAAAAATTGATGACCAAAATGACATAAAATGGAGTGGAGTAATTATTTTTTAATATACAATCTGATTTAACTTTTTAAGAAACAATTTTGAGCAGATTGCAGATTTTTATTCTCTTATGTATCATTTAACAATAAAATAGGACCTTTTTGAAAATTAACACTCTAAATGTAGATGACACAAATATGATAATTATTCACTTTGTCAAATAATATTTAACAAGTGACTTAACACTCACACATAATAAACATATCATTGAGGGTAATTCTAAATTTTGTAGAAAGCCCTTTAGCCTTCATTTCAAAATACTCCATTCCTTTCATATGTACAAATTTCATTTAATTATCGAAGAACTAAATCAATCAATCTCTGAAATCAACATTCTTTATAAGCCTTAATCAATTTCAACACTTTTACAAAGGTCTGGCGAAACCAACATTTCATTAGCAATATTTCATTCAAATAAGGAATAATTAGCATTAAATTTTACTTTCCTATAATCATAAAATTATAATGTCCAGCGTTGGACCCTTTGAAGCCCGAACTGGACAGATGGGTCTTTAATTTTTCAAAACAAATTTCAGGCAAGACCATCACACAGAAATTCTGTCATCCGAAAAATCACGTTTATTTTCATCTATTCATGACAGATGAAGCAACAATAATCGGAAAATATTTCAGATCACTTGCTTTGTATGAAATCAAATAGTTCAGCACTTAAAAACCTCAAGTCGAAAAGTTCTCAAAAAAGTGATAAAACTCAGTACAAATCGTCAATTCACTCGGAAACTGTATTTCAAAGGTAGTGCAATTCACTGAAAAGGAGTATTCCCTGTCAAAAATTTAATTAGCATATTAATTTTTATCTCAAAAGTATTTTGCCTATTAAATTTTTTCAAATGATTGAATTAAGCTCGCCACAAAATTAGATTAACATTAACCAAGGGATTAAATCGCTGAGAGAAACAGGACTTGATAAAAAATTCTGAGCCCTTAACACTTGAATTTAAAAATTTAATGAATGCATATTGAATTTATTTGCTTTTAAAATGGAAGGTACTTAATCTATATTTATATTAACACCCAATTTGAAATTAAAAACTATTCTGATATGGCTGTTTCTTTTTAATAATAGTAATGGTGTAATATAATTATTAAAATAAATAATATTATGTGTTAACTCTGGCCCAACAACAAAAACTATCTGACATCACTGCATACCAAGTTTAATGAGAATCGGCCATGAAAATTTAAATTTTAACCTGTGTTATATGAATGATGTTTTATGTTTAATACAAGTGCCGAGCATAACATATATTTCCGTTTTATAACTTTTCGCACCTGTACTTAGCCAAACAAGATGAAACTACCAGATATAAATTTTTTATATTTTTGTAATCCTTTAATTTAATGTTATCTTGTTTTTAAAAATCTATAAAATATATCTAAGATGAGTCTAATCTGATCGTAAATATGCCATTAAGAGGTGTCACTGCGTCAAATATTGCTAGGAGCGCACTTGGCGCTCCAAAATTACAACAGTTT
>JARWCS010340854.1:0-11566 GCA_034783895.1 Geukensia demissa | reverse complement strand
TCGTTTAATTTTCTTTATATTTTGTTTAGACATTTACTTTGATAAAAGAAGGAAAACATGAAAATTTCAAGAAATTTAAACCACACATTTCTCTGGAATTATTTCAATAGATATATAATAATTTCATCATCAAAAATTTGATCACTGAGATGCATTAATTTTAATATAAAATGATACTTGATCAAAATGTTTAAATGATTTTTACAGAGTTATTTCCCCTAGGTGTTGGGAACCCCCTTAACAATCATCTTGACGTTTTAATCAGGTATTATTTGCTATTAGAATTAATGCATCTCAAACATTAAACTTATATATAAAACAAGTCACTTACAATCTTCAGCATTATGGGCAACAATTGCAAGGCCCATTGGTTGTCGATCTAAATCTTTTCGCAGTAGGGAATGTATGTTGCCATCATATTTGTTTACCCTGACAACTGCTCGCAACATCCAGTCCGTCCAGTAAATAAAATCACCATGAATGGTCAGACCAAATGAATGCTGGGGGAGTGTAGTAATGATCACCTGTAACAATATATTATTGATGGTAATAGAGTTAACTTGTCTTAGGAGAGGCCTGGCATGCAAGGCCAACCTCTATTAGAAGACAATTTGTCTTATTGTGAATACAATGTACCATATTTACCCTAACAAGTGTCCTCAATGCTATTATGTTTCTAAAGAGTCAAAGCACCCCTTTTCTAGTTTTTTTTTCAATTAAAATTTTAAATGTATTTGATAAAGACTGATGAAAAGCTTTTCATGTGTTTTACTGAATACCAGCAAATTAGAAAAAAAAAAACAACAAAACGGCAAGCATCAGTTAACAAGTAAGGTACACATACAGGGTTAAAATTTATAAACAAACAAACCTCTCGATGATTTCCATCAAAATCAGATCGTTCAATTTTATCCAGTCTTGCATCAGACCAGTAGAGTCTTTGTGCTTTGTGGTCAATAGCTAGACCATTTGGAGTACGAATTTCACTTGTGATTATAGAAACCGGATTCCAACCATTCAGGGATGACCTTTGAATCTTGGGTGCTAAATCATTCCAATTGGTCCAAAACATTCTCCTGTGAAGTAAAAGCATGCAAGGATGAAGATGTTCTTAATAAATGAGCTGATTTCAGGAATAATCTGCTGAAGCACCAGAACAAAGTGAAAATCACAAGAAAAATTTTCATATTTTGTGAAAAGATAGAATTTGACATCCTAAAAAATAATTGTTTCTTGACTTTTCAGGATGTTTTCTGATAGAAAATATGGTTCACAATCACTGAAAATCTACCGTTTTCAGCTAAAAATGTTGAATAGGCTCAAAAAGGGACATCATAGTGCATTTCATTTACCTCAGATAGTTAATATTCTTTGAAGAAAAAATAAATACATGAAATTTCGAATTACAAGTAAACACATCGTTTTAAAACTCTAAACTATTCCCCGGAACACAATCTAAGAATCATTGTTAAAAAAAGTTTGTTGATGACAGACTTACAGAAGTGTTTAGTATTTAGTTTACAGGAAGTAGCTGTAAGGCAGACAAAAAGATCACTTCCACATTTGAACACATTATTATCAAGCTTTAGACCATTTTGATATTTGGTCTAAAGTTTGATAATAATGTGTTCAAATGTGGAAGTGATCTTTTGGTTAAAAGCTGATAAAACTGAGAAATGTAAACTGTTGACAGGCAGACAAAGTGAAAACTATGAGGCAACTGCATCTTGATGTGGGGTCCTAATAAGATGAACAATGCAATAAAAATTATGGACAAGGAGCAAAATTTCTAACAATCAACTTGTTTTTTCATATCTCAATGTATGTCCTAATGGATTTCATCTGCCGGTGAACCCTGCTTGGTGTCGCCACTGCACTATAAGATTTTGTTTTGTGATATAGCTTGTTTGGGAAAATCCATGCACCAGAAACAATTTTTACACATGCATCAACTGATAGCAAAAAAGACATGATAATGCAGTAGTGATACCAAATAGGCGTCATCTGTGAGCCAAGTCCATTTTCTCTTCCTAATCTACTACATCTACTTTAATGGATAGTCCTTACTCTGTGCATTTATCCAACACAATAGCTCTGGGATGGTCGTTAACATCAAGCTGCACCAAAATCTCTACCTCACCATCTTTTGTCCCATTTGAATTCAGTTTGACACGACATATGGATGAATTTGTGTAACTTGTGAAGTATAAATGGCTGTTGTCTTCGTCGTGGACCAATCCTTCTGCTGAACCTACAGCTATAAAAATAAACATCACTAACTATTAGATGCTTAAGTGGCATAAAACAACAATCAATCAATCAATACAAATTCAAAATAAAAGCTTAAACGCCGTGTTTATGACAGAAACAGGTCCAAATTTTACCATATATAGAGCAATAGATTTGTTTGCTGACCAATCAATTTTGCTTTTAAGATGAGAATCTACAGATTTAGTTGCCTTACAGCATTATCTCAAATTAAAAGAAATTCTAAATTTGAAACCCCAACCCCCCCCCCCCCTCCCCCCTTTAAAAAAAATTCTGGAAATGATGCCAAGCTGGAAATGGAAAAGAATTTCTGAGAAATGGACTATTAAATCAAAATCACTCAAGTGTGAAATGTAGTTGAAAAACATTCTGACCAATCTCTAGATCAAGAAATGAAATAAATTGAAATACTGAAATGTATCAGGCAAAAACAAAAATAATTGATTCCATTTACATGCTCTAAATAAAACTTGGTTTCTCAAGTCAGCAAAACTTTCTATTTTTCAAAAAAATTTGATTGGTTTGTATTGGCCACACATTCAGGCATTGACAGTGCTTGTCAAAAGATGGCCAAAAAGTTAGGGTCAACCGGGTTAACAGAAACACACCAATTTTTTTAAAATAAAACTTACCACCCAAAACTACAGCAAAACCACTGCCATTAAAGAAGACAGTCTGTATATCGCCACGCTGGATATCACTGAAGAAAATTCGTTCATTCTTCACATCCACTGTCATTCCTATGACATTCTTCAAATGCGTGCTACTTTCTATTGTTTTTAATGGACGATTATGATCTCCTGTTAAATATGAGCTTTCGATGGAAGTCACTTTAGAATACAGCAGATAAACGTCATTCTCTGAAATATGGAAAAAAAAACATTGGTTAGAAAATTTCTCAATTATACAGTGAAACCTGTCTAAACCGAACACTGAGAAAACCAATAATCTGTCTTAACCAGACTGAACACCCATCTAAATCGAACATTTCTTCCAAGTCCAAAAGGGGTGCGGAGATAGAAATAGAGGATGTATTATGATTGTATAAAAAACAAATATTTACAGATTATTTTGAGGCCTTCAACAAATGAAAAATATCCACAATCACTGTTTTTTTTTTAACACCCAATTCGGTTGCCCGATTAGAAATTTAAATCTCTTTCTATATTCCCCTTTTCAGATTTTGTGATTGCTTTTAGATAAATAACGTACATTTAACACAAACAGTCTCATATTACTTTATATCACATATTTTTCCAGCAATTTAGCTTTGTTCTCTCATTTATGACATTGTTAAATTGTTTGCTTGAGGTTTAAGGGGGTACCAAACACCATCACGAAAATAAATTCCACTCTTTAATTTTCTTTATATTTTGTTTAGACATTTAGTTTGATGAAAGAAGGAAAACATAAAAATTTCAAGAAATTTGAATCACACATTTCTCTGGAATTATTTCAATATAGATATATAGTAATTTCATCGTCAAAAATTTTGATGACTGAGATGCATTAATTTTAATAATGATACTGGATTAAAACGTTTAGATGATTTTTTTACAGAGTTATTTCCCTTAGGTGTTGGGTACCCCCTTAACAGTAATTCCAATGGCATACAGGAAAAAAACAGAAATATCCCAATAATGTTGCAACTTAAAAGAAAGTATAGAATCTAGAAATAATGCTCCATTGTGTATTATAGATAAAACAGAGACAAAAATGTTAAAATCCAAAGAATTGTCGTCTATGCCATTTTAATTTGCTAAGTACCCAGAAATAAACATGTAAAATAAAGCAGTTAACCAAATTATTTTCCAAATAATCAATCGTAACAAATAACAATTGGATAGAGTATTGCCTGGATTTTCATTATGAATTTTTCCACCCAAACCACATAAAAATATCCTTTTTCACTAATTGGACTGTCAAAAATATCCCCCCCCAAAAAAACAAAAAACAAAAACAAAAAAAAAGCAAAATCAAAAAAGGCTAAACCAATTTATAGTTTTCATCATTCTTTCCATGTATTAATTGTCAAAAGTTTCTTACAATCCACCAAAAATCTAAAAAAAATAAAATTTCCATTCCTTCCCTCCACCACCCACTTGAATAGAACAGCCCAAATCATTCCTAATCTCCCCATCCATTTTCATGGAATAGCCCATGTTAAAAAGTATACAAACTTTCACATGTTTTGCCATCTTGATTCAGTCTGCTGTATGAGCAAGCACATGTACGTAGTGTGTTATCGCCTTTGTCTGGGTTATAGAAACACAGCTGCTCACAATCACCGTTCAGTTCTGGTTGGCAGTGATTTTTACTTCCTGTAACTGAAACATTCGAAATAAATTAAAATGTAACATTGTGTAACTTGAAAACACATGGAAATTTTGTGCGTCCTTGAGACATGTGCAAAATGCGTGTCCTGGAGACTTGTGCAAAATGTGTGTGTCATGGAGACTTGTGCGAAATGTGTGTGTCCTGGAGACTTGTGCAAAGTGTGTGTGATCTGGAGATTTGTGCAAAATTTGTGTATCCTTGGAAACCCCATGTAAATTATGTATGTCCTGATGACCAGTGCAAAATTATTTCATTCCGAAAACCATTCAAAAGAATATGTAAAATGTGTTTATCTTTAAACCAATGCAAAATTTGAAGTGAAATCATTTGGAAGAAATGAATATGAAACCTACTCTTTAAATAACAATTTTATTTGTAGCCAATATACACTGTAACCCACCACTGTCCAAAAGGCAAAAACTTCAATTTTGCATGAATATGGGCAACTGATATGTACAAACAGTTCTATATTCTGTACACTTACAGCCAAGGGGTCACTTTTGGTAGGATGCTGCTGATGTTTTGAAAACACCACTATTCATATATTTTGTCATGAAAATTATACCAAATCATATATTTTTCATAAATAGTCACACTCTACTTGGTAGAGGCCAAATAAAAAAAGTTCCATTCTAGCAGCATGTCTGTATTGTCCTCTATATAGAGGGTGGTACAGGGTTATTTTCGTGCAACGTTTTTACCGATTTTTATTTCACATGTTGCCGTATAGAGGGTTGTTATATGTCGTGTTTCCCGTGTCTTGATCAAAATGCAACGTGCAAGCCATATTCTAATTTTTCGTTCCTCGTGAAATTACATTTTATTTCTCATATGTCCGTGTGCGGGACCCCCCTGTACCACCCTCTGTATAGGAACTGACTCGCCTTTCCCCCAAATAATTTATAGGTATAAAGCAAAAATGTGTAAATTTGTTGGGTACTGGCTTTGATGGTTTTGGTAAACCACAAAATCTACAGAATTGGTATCCTACAAAAATTGTGTAGTTCCACAGTCATCAACATAACTCTTAAAAATAGTGGTTTGTGAAACAGTTGCCAGAAAATAAAATATTTAGAGACCTCTCTGTAAACTGATGTCAAACAACTTTAAATCAGTTATGTGTTGTCCTATATTGTCAAAGTCCTCAGAAAATTAGTTTAATGAATCAATCTCCAAAACAGAGAGTATAGTACTTCCTTCGTCAGACATATAATTCTCTGCCATTGATGTTCCGACATTGATTGCCTGGATTGTGACGTAAAAATAGTTTTGACGTCAAGAAATTATTGCGTCACAAGCAGGTATGACCGCCATGAGAGGAAGCTCACAAAATGGCCTAATCACCAATGGCAGAGTCGACTACTGGAGGTTTTTAACTAGAAGCTAGGAGACTCTGTTTCGGAGATTGATATATTTAAACAAACTGTACATATCAATGATTATATATAAAGCATGCATAGCCAATATTTTGAAAAATAATTAATCACATGACACATCTAATTATAACCATTTTTCTGTACATGCACTGTTACAAACACTTGTTGAAAATGCACTACAATGTTGCCAAGTATGAACAACAGCAAACAGAATTGCCACTTAAATTCTTGACACTAATTCATGCATTACTATAGCTATTCACACGAAAAGATTTGTCAAAAATTTGTTTGTTACTAACATCAAAATATTTAGTAAAAATAATCATTTTTTAATTAAGGTTGTGACAAATATTGGTTGTAAAGATTTAATTTTATGCACTTTTGACTCTATTGATATCAGAAGTATTTTATACACTGAAGACATGGGGAAAAGAATGACAGAAATATGCACTAGCTAAGATAAATAAATACTAAGGCCTATCAAGAATAATAAACACCAGAACATGCAATAAAAAAAGTATCTAATAGCAGGGAGTAATTTAAGTTTTATAATCAAATAACGATTAACATATTGTTGTCTCAAAGTCTGTTTCTCATTCTCAGGTAAGGCCAGGAAAAAACATATATTGCATTAAATTTCTCAGACACTGCCAGTCTCCAAAACCTCAACACGTTAAATCCTTGACTTTAGCATTGGTCCACTGGCCCATGTCTAGTGAAAATGGTTTGGATCAGTAATATTTTAAGATTATTTTTAAAGCTCATTGATATTTTTATAAGCTTTTTAAAAAAGTTTGGACCTGTAACTTGAAACTTTATTTCAAGCTGGTGTTCCAGATTTACATGATAACCGTTTACAAATTACAGACAGCCTAGGATCTGTATGCCACAAGTTAAAGCAGATATTAAATGTAATGCACTTTTCAATCTCGTCATATGTTTGAAAACTTAACCTGAAAACCCTTTCAATCTTCAAGATTCAATGTCACTCAATTTATACTTATTTTTATTTTTAAGTGGAATAAATGTTATTGAAAAAAATAAATCTAATTACTCAAAATATGTCATTCATGAGGTAGTGGCTAAAAAGTTGGCTCAATTTACACTGCTGCAAATCAAATAAAAATGAATTAATAACTATCGGCACATTTTCCAATTGAATTTTTATGATTTTTCAATAATGTTTAAATTAAATTAAGATTTAAAAAAAAATTAAAATAATATATGTTAAAGAATTATAAGTAGCCTAAAAACTGCCACTCTGCTGTCTTTATTACAGGATTGAAGATGTTTAAGATAAATTGTTTCAGTAATTCCAAGCAAAATCTTAAAACAGAAATTCTGAAGTCCAATTTCCATACTGAACCTTTCTTCAACATGAAATGGGAACTGTAGATTTATTTACTTTGACTTAAAATTTATTATATGAGACGTAGTTCCATTCAATATTCTTACCAAAGACCCCTTATAAACTTATATACTGCAGGAGAAGGACTTATTTCTTTTTTAATGTTAAAATATACTGATTTACAACAGAAATAGTAAATAAAGCAGTGTAATAAACCCACGCCTCCATAAGCTACAACACAATACAACCTGTGCTGGCAAGACAAAATAAGCTAAGCAAGCTACGACAGCTAAAGTCTTACGGTAATTCTGGACTGAGGTTTGAATTCTCCTTGACAGTAGAGCTTCCTAAGCTACTACCAGAATTTGGATCACCACTGTTGAAAAGATTTTAATTATGATATGTAACATTGTTTTGAAATGAAAAATGAAGAATTTAAATTTTTTAATCCTATTTAAAAGAAATATATGGAATGTATGCCTGAAATAAACGATTCACATCTGACACAAGTTTATGAAAAAATTGAAAAGCCAAATTTAACAGTATGTAAAGTTAAATGCCCTACAAAATAAACCACATCTGAGTTCATAATGTTTCTGTTTAAAATCTTTCTATTTTACGAATCTGCAGGACTAGCAAGCCTGGCAAACCCGCACACTGAAATTGAAGTAATTTGAAATTGCAGATAAATTAACAAGCTGCTGTTTAAGTTGCAAACATGAGTAGCAGAAAGAGTACATGTTTTGAATTATTGTCATATTATTATTGTAATGTCTGAATATTATTAGACTGTACAGAAACCTACTTGATTTTCTGAAACCGGGTTTTCTCCTTAGTCCTGATGGATGAAGCCAGGGTGTTCGAGTGTCGACACATCATGTAGATCGCTATACTCAGCATTACAATGTTGATCTGAAATAGAAAACACTAATCATAAAACAAGAATATAACCAATAGCTAGAGCTAGGACAATGTACCTGTTATAAAAATTCAGATTTTGCTAGTTGATGTTTGTTCACAGCCATCAGAACAATTAAGTAATTGTTTGACTGAATGTTGCTTTACGTCAAAAATATAAATATTTCATGCATATTCTTAGATAGAGCATATTAAAGAATGATGTTAAAGAACCATGATTTATAATAGTCAGACATGCTGTGCTTGATTTTTAAAATGCTAGCTCACGGAAACAAAGGTCAGCCAGAAGATATTCCACTTTATCTCGACTTAGGGCTGACCAACCTTTCTTCATATTCCTAAATGCTGCATGATTAGCCAAGAAGCTGCAAATACCAATTAAATGTCTTTCGTTTGACCTGGCTTGTGATTGAACACACAACCTTCCATACTTGAAGCTAGTTCATTACCATTACACCACAGCATAATTAAAATATCTTTTTTGATTTTGCTATATGCAGAGCAAATTTTAATCTTTAACCAAACCTAGACTGTTTAATCAACAAAATGTAAGACTATACAGAATATTAACATGAATATCCTGTATCATCAAACACATTTAAATGAGTTACCAATGTTCAACCATACACTGACTTTTCTTTAAGCCTAATCAAGTTCAAACAATAATAATCTAATAACACTGCCTTGGAATAGAAGTTCATGAAAACTGGAAATAAACTCACCAAAATAACAGCTACTGCTGGTCCAACAAAACTCCAGATGAAATAATTTTCTGTTTTCAACCAGCAGCTGTAAAAATAAACCATCAACTTGTTATTCTATTAATACTATTTAAAAACAAATTAAATCATAATGGCTCAACCTCAAACATAATATTAAAGCTCTTTTTCAAAACACTGCAGGTATATCAATATTTAAAAGAAAGAATATGGAATATAGGTCAGAAAAACATCCACATCTTACATATGTTTTTAACAAATGTTCAAAAGCCATATTTAATTGTGTGTTAAGTGCTTTTCTGGATTTTACTTTATCAGATACACTAGGGGCCAAAAAAATAGGAAGATCAGTCAAACATTATAAATTTCTAGTTGCATTCATTGACCAAATTAAACTTCTTTTTCAGTGCAGCACATGTTTTTGTAGTTTTGAAACAATTCTAAGATTCCAAAAGATTAAATTGGTTTGTCAGATAATATTATGTCGAAATGTGATGGCAAACACCTTAAATTTAATCTAAAACTAAGGTAAGTTCTAGAAACTCTTGTGTAGGAACATCAATTCCCACAAAACTGAAGTAACAATACAGATAACAACTTACTGGTTTTGGGTACCATATCCCTCATGATGGACCCCTGCTGACACACCCACAATGATGGCAGGTACACCTAAAAATCATTACTTTTGTTACAACAGAATCTGAACTATTGATAAATCATTAACATATACTTGAGTTATGGCTCAAATATCAATTTTAGTATCAGCTCCAACAAAACATTTACAAACTCTCAATGGAAGCAATTACTTACATGAAACTTAAATGATTAAAACTATATGTCCAAATAATCTACTGCAAGTTATGGGCATTTAAAATGCTTTCATCTACTCAGCAAAAATATCTTGATGTGATTTTACGTTAAATTCGCACGATTTTGAACATTATTCTTGCAAACTATACCATTAAAACCATGGGAAATTTATGTTAATTTGACATGTAATTCAAATACTTTTGTCTGTTTACTTCAACTTGAACTAAAGAATTTGCATGTAAATGTAAATGTTTGTGTAACAACATTCTACTGTAACTGCACTAACACATTAATAACTATTCATCACAGGTTCTTGGTGAGACCATCTAACAGAAGAGTGTGTAAAAAAGGAAAATTTTGTTAATAAAATACTTTGTTTAGACCAAATTTCAAATTTAAGGCAAATTTTGATGGTATTATTTTTACAGAAAAACATAAAAAGAAATATAAATATTTAAACTGTACATTGCTTAATAACGTACCATATCCGAAAATATAGTACCACAGTCGTCTTGATCGCTCAGCCTCAAATACTTCAATCAGCATCACATATAGCTGTACACCCTCCAAACACATCCAACTAAAGGCCGCCAGAAACAGGAAGTGTAATAGTCCAGCAACAACAGCACATACAATCTAAAAAGAAAGTAGAAATATATTATTTAATCCCTCCAAACACATCCAACTAAAGGCCACTAGAAACAGGAAGTGTAATAGTCCAGCAACAACAGCACATACAATCTAAAATGAAAGTAGAAATATATTATTTAAACCCTCCAAACACATTCAACTAAAGGTCGTTAGAAACAGGAAGTGTGAAAGTCGGGCAATAACAGCACAAAAGTACGAATATATTATTTACACCCAAAAAACATTGTCCACTGTAATAATATTATTCTTTATTTAAACAGAGTGGCATATTTAATCTAAGGATTAGTTTACAATAAAAACCCATTAGAAACAGAAAATGTTATAGTCTGACAACTGCAGCACACATTTTAAATAAAATTAGAATAAAAGTTTGTTTTTGACACAAAAACAATGTCTATGCTTATTTATGTTTTAATTTGTATTATAGAATTACAGTAAGGAAAATATGTACATCTATAAAAATGTGGCATACAGCAGTTTAGCGTTGATAAAAACTTGTTGCTGTGTTGAATTGAGACTAGTTTACTGCAATCATTACAAGTACTAACATGTAGAAAGGGAAATAACCTCAATTTCACCACAATATTAGAGTCACAATACTTTCAGAGAAAAGCTATAATAATATTAACCTTGTACTGAGTTAAATTAATTCCGACCAGGAATACAATTTCTGCCAACATCAGAGATATACACAAGTTTTTATGGATTGTATTTCTGTCACACTGAAGGTTCCTGCAAAGAAAAAATAATTTGGAAATTTCATTAAATAATCAAATAATAAAAATTTTCCTAAAAGGAGATATCAATATTTAGTACTGATAAAATCTTAATATCTGAAATCCTTTAAAAATTGGCATAATAAATAAACAACCTCTGTTCTCTACTCCTACACACCAATTATAAATGTTTAAATGTGTTTAAATATTAAACAATTTGTTTCATGGTGGCCATAATAAGCACTTTATAAATACATTGAAAAACAATACATGTATTTGATGAAATCTTAAAAATTACATGTGAAGGCCAACTACAGAGATCCTAAGAAACAACTGTTTAGTTTTATAACACTATTGGCAAATTGGTGATTTTCCTTTGATCTTGTCGTCTGGTATTTATAGTATTAGTTGCGTGTGAGCCTA
>JARWCS010340834.1:0-11568 GCA_034783895.1 Geukensia demissa | reverse complement strand
TGGCTGGTAGTTTTGCACATTTTTAGTTGACGCAAAACAAATAAAAAGACAAACACGGCCTTATCTTGGACATTAAACGAACATTGCACCATTTGTTCTTTACTGCTTTCCAGGCCTCAAACAATAAATATTTTACTGAAAACCTTTCTCCTATACTATCAGGCCGTAGGTTTGAAATTTGAATTTTTAACACTGCAATGAATGATAACGTCGTAACTAGTAACGCGAATCTAGTTAAATATTTCTCTCATCACCAGAATTGAAAAAAAGCTATTCGGTCGGATTTGATTTATGCTGACGACGACACTTGTTTAGATGGGGAATATTTTCATTCTTATCACATATTCCGTATATTTTGGCAACGATACAAAGAGAACATTTGAATGTAAATAATTAGAATTTGTTAAAATACTTATTTTCTTTATTGATAAAGATATTTATGAAAACGTTATTGTTGAGGCAGGCGCTCTTCAGCACAAAGTCACGAACCTACGCCTTAAAGGAAAACCGAATGAAAATCGAATAGTCTATCAAAAAGGAACAATTCTATAGACATGGCAACCTCGAAAAAAACAACAAGATAAAAACTCGACACAACGTACACCAAGAAATCAAAATGAACATAAATCTATAAGCAATGCTGGCCCCACCAAAATCCGGGGGTCCCAGGTAGTCTGGACTGTAGGCAATAACTTCTTTTGCTATTTAAGTGATGTTTTTGTCTAGCAATGCTAGAATATGTGTTTATCCAAATTAAGTGCGAAGTTTGGACTTAACAGACATATAGATTCTGCTCTTGTTTGAGGTGGTTATAGAGTGAAGACTAAAGACGGGAATTATGTCAAACGTGAAAACCTCACATTTCCAATAGTCAACTTTCTATTCACAAGGATTTATATCCCAGTTGCCCCATCAAATGGTGTATACAATTCAAAGTTGAAACGTAACTTAAGAGCTAAAGTGATTTTTAACAAAGCTCATTTGCTGCCACAGACACTTTTAAATCAATGTATTGCTTCTCTACTGAAGTCATCTATGCAAAAATATTTTGCAGGCGGGACAACATTGTTGGCTGTGTGGAATGTCATTTTCCCAATGCAGATCAAGATATAGCTTTCCTGTAGATTGGCCAAACAAAACATATTTTTCTCCACGAGTAGATTGGATCATTATATATTTCAATTTACGGTATGTATCCTTGAATTACCCGACTTATAGGTGCTTATGCGGAAGGTGTCGTTAAAGCCTGAGAATCGAGGGGCAAGGGATGCTGTGTGTGTGGGGGGTTGTATGTGTGAGATGTGTGTGCGTGCGTGCGTGTGTATGTGTGTGTGTGTGCTTTTCGTACTTGTTCTCTGGTTTTTGTGGATCCGTGGGCTTTTTTCCTCTTTGTTGACCCTTTTTATAACGTTTAAAGTTTACAGGAGAGTTTTAAGAGCGTTGCCAAGAATAAAAACACAATACAAAATCAGAACAGCTTAAGGTATATAATTACTAAATTACAGATAGTATTTATTCATACTTTACCGAAATGTAGTCTGTATCAAAACATTTCCAAAAATAAAAACAAATATATATGTCACCAGCCTTGTTTTCGAGTTTTTGTAGGTACACAATCGGCTTATTGTAAAACGTTATATATGTAAAATACATAATTAAAATGAGCAGATAGAATTTTGAAATAAAAATTGTAAATACACATGTATAGCTTCTTGTAATATACTTTCAGAAAATAAATAAAATTTTGGGACAACGTTCTCATTTATGTGATACCAAACTAAAGGTCCAAAATAATAATTAAAAAAAAAACAGAAAGAGTTACCTCACCTTTTCAGCGTTTTCATTTTTTTTTCAAGAAAAATTGGAAAAATTAAATATATCTGCGATTACAGCAAAATACATATATAATTTGGATAGATAGAGTTAATATTTAAATTTTAAGAGAAAAATACTAAGGTATATGACACTTCATTCTTAATGTTTGCAAATTTAAAAAAGAAATTATACCAGAGCTTACTTTTTTATAAACATGCTCAGTGGGAGTGTGCGGTGAAAAAGTGTCGATCTACCCTTAAAGACAAAACAAAATAAAAACAGTAGAAGCTTGGCCTTCATGAACTCTTTATCATAAAAATCTGTATTATCAGGAGCTTCAATAGTATAGGCACCTTATTTCTCTCGCGCGACCTTATCGTGATATTCTTAATCTGTATAATCCGCTTTAACATCAATTCGAGACGTCTATAACCTAATGATGGCGGCCATAAAATTTAAGTGGGAGGATATTACAACGAAGTTCGAAGACACGCGAAAATAATACTTATCAATAATAAATTAAACGTTGATATACAAAGAATAAAAACAGTGCTTTTATATTGAAATTCATGATTTTCTTTAGACACCTTTCAAAATTGATAGGTTTGTACTTGTATGAAGGTAACTGACCAACAACTGTAGAGAATTTAAGGACTGTGGAATATTTTAGGATTTCAGTTTATAACCTTAATGTTGTTAATGCTTTTCTTAATACACAATGGTAAATCCGCATCCATTGTCACATTGTTCACTCGTCCAGTGTAGAATACCCATGTGAGAGATCAAAAAGTGCATAGTTCAAAGATACAAGATAAATTTGAAACAAGCTGAAATATAAAACGATAACAAACGGAACAAAGGTTTGGATTCCACGAGCTCCTTCACAAAGCAGGAGTGGGATCAGGTACTCATGAAAGGTAAGCATCCATTCTATTGCACGCAACACCCGTTGTGGAATCAGGGTTAACGTCAATCCGATAAGATGTCAACCCATTGTTGTATTACCGGTAACAGGTCCATAACCCTCCTCGTCGATCTATTTCTTCATTAGTTTGAGGCAGACATTCTTCAAGAGCTGTCACAGCTTCCGTTGTATAGATGATGCTTTTTTCACTGAAAAATGCACGATTCGGTGATCATTTTCACCTCATCTACAAAATGAGCTTGAAATTAAAGTCACAATAGACACTCAGAAGTCTTCCTAATACTTTGATCTTCATCTTGAATTAAACAATGGAGAAAAGCTTCACACAAAACTATATGACAAACGTTATCAGCCATATATGGTTATTTATTTTTGTATTTGCATTTCAATTTTTTAGCCTCAACTAATACACATACTTTCAGTTCCTTGCTGGTACGACCCCCATTGTGCAATTTTAAATTCAATAATTTTTTTTAAAGAAAGAATATGAAATTTATGCCAGAAGGACACAATACAGATCTTACATACGTTTATAATCTAACTGCGTGCAAAACGCTTTTCTAGTTTTACCTTTATCAGACACACTTAGTCCTCAATTTGCTTGTTTTATACATATAACAGCGCAAGAATTTTCTTCGATTTCAAAACCCAAATATAAGCATCAAATTACTAACTGAACTTTTGAGAACATGCCAATCAAGACAAAGCAGGATTTCTGGCAGGACTACACTGGACGATATACATATAAATCAATAATATGTCAATCATGGTGATTTTATGAAGGGTAGGTATCAAAATAAATTCGGCATTGTTGTTTACTTGACGTTTTTCAAATCTTAGAAAAATTCGGGCATTTTTGTCTGTTTTAAAACAAGCAAATTAAGTAATTGTTTTTAAACATGCACAATGCGATTACATGTAGTACCATTATCGAATATCACGCAATCACTTGATTTAAGCATGTTAAGGCTGTTCACATCTGAAATGAAACTTCAAATAATAGGTGAAATGGCGGATCACTTTACATGAATCTTAAATAAGCTTGCATAGGTAAACAGAACAACTGTACTTTGATTCCCAGTTGCATGTAGAGTACATGTATAATACAAAGATGACGCACACAACCGAGAAACTTTATAAGTTTATAGGTTATCAAAAATCTCATCCGGAAAGGTTTCGCAATAAAACAGTCATTGGTTTTTTTTATTTATTACTTGCATTTCGTTCATTATTAAATCGTTGCAACAAGATACATCAGTTTCATCGGTATTTGTTCAGAAATCGACTACCATTACTGCACCTAAGATGTAGGTGTTGATAGGGATATAAAATGACATTTACAACCAAATAAAAATTTTTGATTTAAAGCATTCAATTTGTTCTGAGCACATATAATATAAATGTTAATGACATAACAGTCCGTAAAATACATGCTATCTCTCCCACCGATTTTGAATCATAATTGACTTAGCGATGTCCCATATTATGATGACGAACAACACATAAAAAGTTACGTCGGTTTATAGAGCCGCTCCTACAAGTACTCTTTGTCTTCAAATCTGCAGGAATCTTCCAAAAGTTAATACCCATCCTATGAATATAATAATGGTATAGTCATTTGGAGGGAAACCTCTTTGATCTCACAATAAACCTGAAATTAAAAAAAAAACATTGCTTTCCGTAGAATATTTTAAAGAAATTTACACAAAATTAATTATTTTAGCTTGAAGTTTAATAGTCTGCCAAATGGTCACCTTCGAACGCCTTAGAGCAGTATAGGGTAGTGCTTGTGTAGAGACTTCCATCACTGAAGCAATTTCATTACCTGATCTAGATAATAAAAACAATCAATTTGGGTGTAAATTATAGAATGATCATTTTGGCACAGCTGCCGCGAAAAATTGAATATTTATTGTCCCCTTTATTTTTTTGCGTTTTTTCCTCTTTTTTGTTGTTCTTGTTGATCTCGACATATTTAACACAAGACCTTTACCGAAAAGTTGCATTTAGAGTAATAATTTTATGAATTAATAATGACATAATAAAATTGAATATATGTAAAACACAATAAGAGACTCGGTTCAGTGAAAACATACCTATAAAGATAAGGTCAATCAGCTACATGTAAGTGCGCTGTACACATTTTTCACAACCATTATCTCAATTATTTTTATCTGGGTCGAGCACCATGTATCCCTGCATGCACACACGTGTACGTTTTAGAGACAACCAACAATAAATAAAAATTTGTATAATTGTTAAATTTGTCTTCCAAGTAGTTTTATTAATTGAATTTATTACAATGTAATTTAATGTTTAAGGCCAGTGAAATATAAATATTAGATCTGCTTTAAATGTCTCTGGTTGGTAACTTTAAGTAACAGTGTTTTTTAAGTAGAATTTGAAATTCTGACCATGTTGGAAATGATATATGTACTTTAATATAATTGATTAATTGTAAGTAGAGTGTTATAATGCTCTAGTAATGAAGAACTCCACAAATACAAATGTAAGATTTAAACTTACCATTTTGAATCTTCTACAAACTTGGGCTGTTCTGATCCCCAGTTTTGAATTAATGTTGGGTGTGCGCTCGCATTCCGTGAGCATGTTTAATTGGGACGTATAAGATCTCAACATGCAGTTCCTTGTTCCTTGTCCCAACTCAAACGTAGTCCTGGAACTGTTCGTATTATTTTATTTCACCTTAAATACGTAGTTTAAAGCATTCAGAACAATATATATATATTTATAAATGATTTCAAATTATGTACATGTTACCAAACTTGAGGAACTGAGGAATAAGAATTTTAACATGTCATAATTACAAGTGTCCTGAAAATAAACACGTTAGGTTTGTGTCAATTTGGACTGTAAAAGAATGAATGGAATGTATAAATTCTATACATGTAATGATTTTTATGCAAAAGTTTTCCATGAAACATCAATACATGTTACTATTATGTTATGTATTAGATGAATGTGTATACGATTTGGACACATTTCTAAACATGTTAAGTCTGATACATGTCATCGACGTGTTTAAAATCTAAGAGCTGTTTTTACAGTGTACGTTTAATTATAAATACAATAATAAAATATTGATTCATTCATCAAATACTCGAAAACATTATTAAATAAAAATAAGTCGATAATATATTATAACTTTCTGTGTAAACATCAGATTTTATATTTGGACAAATTAACTTTTTATAACTTCTTTAACAAATCTTTTTTAATATCATCATATTTAACACAAAACGATAAAATGATTTCAGTAGTTTCAGCAATGACTGTAAGAACTAACAACAAACCGCATGAAAATTAGGAAGCAAAACTTTTAATATAAAACTCTATGTTAGCCATTTGGCTCTTTGGGGTCTCTGGTAATATATTATTTATTAAACAATGCTTTAGAGAAATTTACTGCATTTGTTAGAATTATAATCACTGAAAATACGGAACGGCATAGAAAAGTATTACACTCAGTAGATGTCCCTGCCGTCGAATTTTGGCTTCCCATTTACAGTAATCTCTCCAAAAATCAAACTCAAATTGGCTTCCTATTTTGATCTGTTTGAATTTGAGTACTTCTTTTACTAAGTTTGGATTTCGGACTTCCAACGTTTTGGTTCTAATGACACTCCTTGAAATGTAAATATAGCTTACCAAAATTCTCCATATGTATTTAACATTGGTGTTTTTGTATTTAAAAAAAATATATTGATCACTGACTCAGTTGTAACTTTGTTTGTTAAAGATGTTAGCAACCAAAGCAGAGGAATATCGAACAGTCTGCACTTTGTACTATTGAGGTCATCCAGAAATTAGTCGACCAATAAATATTATCAACTTCCGATTGTAATAAATGTATATTTATGGCATTGCTGGGAACTTCAAATGTACTTAACTCTGAGATCAGACATAAATATCGGCAAACAAATATTGTTCTAATTTTGAATCGGTAATAGAACTGTCAACAATTTTTTGACGTAAGAGATATGTGATGAAAGTGGTGTTATGTAATTGTGTTATGTAATTACTTTTAAAATGGGGTCATGCAACAAATGTTTATTGCTTTTAAAGGAACTGGTACATATGTTATATCTATTTACGCCAGCTGACGACATAATATAGCTCTTATTTTGAAATTAATTACTTAATGGGCTTATATTTTGCATGAATTAGAATTATTAGTATGTTTTACAGTAAAAACAATGCGATTTTAAGGCGTTTTCATCGAAATTCTTGTTTCGGTTTCATTTATTTCTATGTTTTGAATTTTTCCTCATCAATTTTGACTGAGGCTCCACGGAGCCTGTATAATCGCTCACCTGGCAAATTTTTTGGTGAACTGTGTCTGATTGTCTTTATTTTTTACAATTTGCTACATGATTGAAAAGAACTATCTAATTAACATGGGCCAATCAAAACACATAATTGTTGTGAGAAAAACATCTGGAAAATTCATACCATGTTTAGTTTCAGTTGATGTTTGCTAAGGAATTATACATGCATAATAGCAAGTCTTGTAGTATCTGAAAAATACTCATTGATAAAATGAAACCTAAGTCAATAGTGAAATATTGGTCAATGGCCTATTTTTGGTTCAATTCTTTTAGTCTACAAATGAAACATTTACACACTAATACATATGATGGTTGGTTACACAGTATGTGAGAACACGAAACTGACATTATAGATTCAATGATGGAGGAGTGACCATTCTGTAAGATTCCCAAGATAAAGCGCACACCAACCGTAATTGGCAAGCCATACAGTATGTGACAAAATGAGTCCAAGGTAAAGCTTAACTAGAATCAATGATGCATTGAAAAAGTGAATTGACAATGTGACCCATTTTAGAAGATTCCTCACAAAGGATCTGCACATCAAGCTAGATGATGGCTCGTCAGTTTGTTAGTCACTGATGCATGGGATTAGGTCAAGGTGATCTATTTAGGGAGAGTGTGGGATCATGAGCGTAAAACTTAACCAGTTACGATTAATGAAAGACGGTCATTATGGCCTTTCTTGGAGGGATCATGTCAGACTTACCAAGAGTCATCTACACAGCAAGTACTGAGTTTCGTCATGGCAGCCATTTTTAACTTCTGGACAACAAAAGATTCACAAGCTAATAGTATGTACAGGACTATCTAAGAATCATTTCTCGAAAGTAACAATTCAATAAACTTTGCATTTTCTGACATGAAAATCTTTGAAATCTGGACCAATCAGAATACATAATTGGTCCTTGAGGCCAAGTTGAATTTCGGATCTGAACCAATTTTACAAATCTGGCAAAGGACCACCTGATCAACATTTCTGCAAAGTTTGGTAAAAATCTGTTCATTGGTTTCAGAGAAAAAGATGGAAATGTGATAAGTTAACAGACGACGCCGACGACGACGACGACGGACGCAAATTGATGACAAAAACTTACTTGGCCCTTTGGGCCAGGTGAGCTAAAAATGAACGACAACAATCTTCGTGAAGACGGCCAGGTTGCTTACCTTTGACCTAGATTTCATACGTCTAATAGATGCGCCAATTTCTTTATTCTGACCCCTAATGGTAGTTTTATTAGAAGTATTCAACTTGTTCTATAATACCTGTTCTAACTATCAATGATTGTAAATATCACACGGCTTATATGTTTTCCAGTGGTGGATTAGGAGCTGATTACCCTTCCGGCTCTTTTTTATAGGGTAGGTGTTGCTTTAGTTTTCTGTTGTGTGTTTTTTGCACTGCCATTTGTCATTAGTTTCTCTTTTGGACATGGTCTTGCCTGACCTCTCAGTTAACAATTTTTGTCTACCACTCTCGTATCTTCGATTTCTTTTTTAAAATTTAAGTAAGAAATAACAGTCTCCTGCATTATAGGAATTTTTGTTTACTTCCTAGTTTTGATGATATTTGCTCCCAGGCACGCGCAAGCTCGTGCAATTCATGGCTACCTTTACCAGGTAAAACCACTGTAGTGAATGTAAAACTCGTCAAAAAATTAAAACTTGCAAAATAAATTACTGGTATTGCATATTGGTTGCACTTTATTCAATCTACAAAACGGACATAGTTTCAATGGAAACAAAACAATGTGCCGTTTTAAGAAACTAAGCTAATTCATTAGTGGCAGCATCCTCCGACAATGAATACAAAAGCTATGTCGTAGAAGTAAACCAAGCACTCAAAGAAACCCAGACATCCTATACAGCAACAAAATGACAACATTCTAGATCAAAGAGACAAAAAATGATTTAGCTTTTTTGTTATATTATTACTTTTGGGGTAAATTATGAACATATATGTATTTCGATCATTTTAATATGAAATTTTAGATTTACAACAAAACTTTCAAGGAAACATCCGATACAATTTCATCATTTGTCTCTGGGTAAATAATGCCACACAATTATTGGAGTTTTCATTTTAAATAAAGACAGACACAAATAATTAATTTTTTCTTGGTTTTTGTTTCCTCGAGTCTTTGATATCTGAAATACTTAGATATTTCTTACTTCATTTATGAAGGTTCTCAAGTTTTTTAATCCGCCAAAACATAAAGGTTTTTTTTTCTTTAATTTTCAGGCGTTCTTATGATTACTTTTATTGCCTTACTTTCAGAAAAGTTAATTAAATGAGGCTAGTCAGTTCAACTAATCATTGCTGTTTGGGGGGTTATAGGTAGCGGAAAATTTTCAAGCCGAAATTTTAAATTCTTTATTATCTATTATCCGGATTTTCATGTTTTTTCTAGAAATAATTTCATATGAAAATTGCAATAAATATTGTCCTTATGCGTTGTATACTTATTTTCCTATCACCGTTTTGCAGATAAAATGTTGGTCCAAGCAAGGAATTTCTAGTAATACATGATCCTCGAAACATGGTTTTTATGCCTTAAATGCAGATCATTTACTTTAAGATATGTCGACAGACAAAAAATCTTACTAGTTTCATTTGAATCACGTTGAATATTTACCATTAGATCCCGTTAGTATGTGTATTACTCAATGAATTGATGGACCACAGACGAAAAATATTTACCCATTACACGCTGTAATGGACAAGAATGAACGAGATGTATACTCCATACACAGTGAAAGCTGAAATGTTACTGCCAATAAACGGGAAGTATACTATTGGAAATTTAAAGTCATCCCATTTGTCATATAGTTTTGTGTGAAGCCTTTCTCCATTGTCTAAATCAAGATAAAGATCAAGGTATGAGGCAGACTTCTAAGCGTCTGTTGTGACTTTCAATCTCATTTAGGTAGACGAGGTGAAGATAATCATAGAATCGTGCATTGTTCAGTAAAAGAACATCATCTATACAACAGAAGCTGTCACAGCTCTTAGAGAAAGTCTGCCTCAAACTAATGAAGAAAATTATCGGCGAGGAGAGGAGCACAATTAGTGCCCATCAGAAATTTGACAATTCGAAAGTTTGTATCGTAATTTATGAAGGCACTCTTATTAAATATTTGTAGCAATTATGGGACGTAATACTTGTGACAGAGATTATACAATGGACTGATACTCAATAGCTTATGTCGTATTTTCTTGGTAAAACAGCATTTTAGCCATAATAAAAAAGTTAGAAAATACACTCCGTGAAAAAAAGCAATGATATTTTTTAAGCTTTCAAGAAAATAGATTTTAGTCAGAAATTGGGTATTCTGTCAATAGCAGATTTTACATTTTGTTTACTGCAAAAAAAGCAGAAGTCATGTCAGATTCTGTGTCTTTTCATGTACAATAACTGATAAAAAATATATGTATGTATTACAATTTCAAGTTGAGTAATATTTAAAAAGGAACGATCGAGAGTGTCTTGTTATAGTTTTAAACATTCAATTATATTAATTTCATCTGCCAGTGCGAACGATTCTTTTAAACTAGCTAGATTATTACAGACAAACTTCTTTAACATCAATAAAGTATGTTCGCTCCAATTTTTTGATATTGCTGACAGATTTTCGAACTCCTTTGGTTTTATCCATGTCATTGTATTGTCATTGTATTTTAACCGGTTTTCCAAGATTTTGACTTCGAGCACTGCTGAAGAATTGTCAACCAACGAATTGACCATACAGTGCATCAAATTGATATTGGTATTTTGTGATACATTTATTTCAAAGCACTAAGATTTGTCCTAGTAAGCTCAATTTTCTATTGCATGTAATTACATCTTACGAAACCATTCTTATGAAATCTTCTCCGCATCCGCATCTATCCGTATTTTTTTTCTGAATCAATTCAAACCTATTCCCAACTATGAACACTTTATTTTAAGACTGGCCAGTGGACTCCATAAAACTCTATACTATAAAACATGAAATTATGTAAAATTCAAGACCGAGTAATGTCCAACGTAAACTGTTTAACAACGGCAAACTTTTCTTTTAAAAACTGCAAGTGGTTTGCGTTCATCCTACATGTAGAATGTATCTTTAAATATATCCAGAAAGGAACAACACATTAACTATAAAACACAACATTGCGATAGTAGAATTCGGGGTGGAATTAGCTTAAGTATTACAAAAGTGGCACTTGTACACACTCCGACAAAAGTTAAGCGCCACCTTATTTATTTTGTAAATATCTTTTTTAAGATTTATATTTATGTGGTTTTGCGACCACATATTTGTCAACATAAACTTCAATTTGACATGCAATACGTCGTCAATCGATTATTTTGTGTTGTGTAAAAACCGGTTTTCAGTTAGTGTGATACGTAATTACACGAGGCATGTTTGTCAATTTTAAGTTGTAGAAGTTTAGATTGTGCATAGTTGCTGGAAAAGTAATGGTTAGGCGAAAAT
>JARWCS010340833.1:0-19658 GCA_034783895.1 Geukensia demissa | reverse complement strand
TCAAGGTAGTGTTTTTTACAAACAAATACAATGTTGTTTGAGGCTTTATCGGCTGGAACAACAACAAATTTTTCATGAATGGCGGACAAGTCCCTCAAGACAGCAGGGTCCTTGAAAACTGAAGGAGCCTTAGTGCTCATCGACCAATTTATTTCTTAGTAAGATCATTGTTTAAAAGAAAGAATATGGAATATATGCCAGAAAGACACTATCTTCACTTTTTTTCTGGATCGTGCAGTGCATAATTTCTCGCTAATCTGTTGCCGTTAGTTCAGTAAGTGGGGCACGAAACAAGTTCTTAAAAATAGTGCCTTGCATTTCTTTCTATTATCAACAAGCTTGTTGACAAAATAGAAAAACAACTTTGTTTTTGTCTTACCAAAACATCTCAAGTGTGAATAATGGCGATTACAAGTTGCTGTTTTAGAAAATGTACACTGTGATATGTGCTCCTCCCATCCGCCACATTTAAGTTGATCTATACCAAAAGGCGTAGTGTGAAATTCTAGAGTCGGTAGGTGATAAAAGTACGGTAAAGTATCTCTGAAAACACACTTCGGAAATAAATCACAGGCGACAATTATTTTCTTAATATATTTATATATTATTTAAAACACATCAATCAGCTTTTCTAACATTGTTATTGAACAATTTATTTCAATCAGTTGCAGTGTGACTGATGATTTTTAAAAACTAAATGAGATTTCAAATTAACGCAGTCATAACAGAAGGCTTGGTCTGATCAGACCCCTTTCTGTCCCCGAAACTTATAAATTCGTAATTTATATCTCATATATACATGTAAACAATATTATAAATAAACATGACCAAAATTGTAGATGAAGCATTAAATTTTTAACAAAATATATTTTTGTTTATTATTAGACTATTATAACTGTTGGACATTTCTCCTTAATTTATAATGATGTTCAGTGTGCTTTAAACGAGTGTTGAGTTCAGAAAACACGGAGCGTATTTGACATACAACAATTTATACATAAGCTTTGTATAATGTTATCATACTATATTCTCTACTAAATAATAAACCTCACGTGCATTCTATGTTCATGTTCATTTTGCCGGGACAAAAAAACTTTCTCTAAAATGCAAGTATTATTTTAAATGGCATTAGCGTGGAATCGTTGGTAAAATTCAGTATTTTAGAGTACTTAGTTTTGAGGAATAACATATGCGACTTCATAAGAATGAATGTAGTATTTATAAGAAAATGGTCAAGATTTAGGGAAAAAATCAGCTTTTATCCTATCTAGTTATTAATTAGAAGTCTTGTGTATTTTCTTATAACATTTACTTGTATCCTAGCATGTTGCATAGGACTTTTGCTTCTGCAAATCCGAAATTTTTGTCGCATAAACTTCCAACTATGCCACCATCAATGATATCAACTCGGCCTTCTGCTACCGTTTTGCCACCACTTAGTTTTACTTCTAATCCGCCTAAAGCAACAGAAACAGATAATATATAACTTTTATAAAAAAAAACCTTACACAGATATTATGTGAAATTCTAAATATAAACATAGTTCCCATTTTTGCTTTCCATATGTACAAGATGTATGTGAGGAGGTTGTTTATATTTTAAGGAGACAAGATCCACGGAGAAAGGTAAGTTGACAAATAAACAATAAAGGAGAAAATATTTACCGTATTTCTTTTGTTAACTGAAAATCACAATTATATTTTTTGTAATTTTTACTAAATCACTATTCTGGATTCATCTTCATAAGATTCAGTCACCGCCAAAAATATTTTACACATATTGGAAGGATGTAGATATGCCTAAACAGAACAGTTCATATTAAAGCAAGACCTCCTATGCCGAAGTAGTTGTGATTAACAACAAAGTTACAAAAACTACAAGCTGAAGATTTCTAGCAACATATTTTTAATAAATCATCAGTGCAGAAAACAGGTATCTGAGTACTTTGCAGATAAATATTTTACAGATGTTTAATGTGTTAAGGTTATTAAAACTCAGGACTGCTCACGCAGAAAAAAAACAAAGACTGAAAAAGTTCATGAATCAGCCATATAATACATTTTTAACGGCTGTCATGGTAGATAAAACCTATATTGACCATGCATGGGTTGACTGTCAATCACAGAATTAAAGGCAATGTGAAATCATTCCACTGTTGGCAGTTGTCAGCCAGTAACAAAATATTTACTCTGGTTTATCATAGCATATCATACTTCACAAAGCAGTTACATTTGCATAATGCTTGATATCTTGATTGACAACATTATGCAATGCTTGGAGGACGTGTGTTTCAACAGACTTTCGGTATTACAACCAGGGCCAACTGTTCACCTCTCCTTACCAATTTATTCCTTTATTCTTATGAAACTGGCTTAATTATATTCATGCAGAGTATTTTGCGCAGAACAGAGAAAAGGTTGGCTCAATCTTTCGGCTTCACGTTCCGCTATATAGATATATAATGTTCTTTTACTGAATAATTATAAATTTGGTTAGTTTGACGGTCGCATCTATTCCATTGAACTTCAAATCAAATATAGTTCAGAAACAGAAATGTGCTTTATACTAGGCTTTCACCTAAATATTGACATTAAGGGCGGGTTAAGAACAAAACTTCAAGTCAAGAGAGTTGACGAAGATTTTTTCATTGTAAAACCGTTTATTTCCCTTCCGAAGCACCTTACTCTTCCTATTTTAGTGGGGTTCGTGATATTCCAGCTTTATTTTTCAGTGTAGTGTAGTGTGTACTGTGTAAGAATTTCGTTTTATTTTCTTAGCCAAGGTCATATCCATCTTCTAATCTAACCCTTTGATATCTTTGAAGTCTTTTCACACTATACGTAAGCTAATTTTTGTTTTCTATACCTGTGCAGTCTATTCCAACAATATTGTCACCACACTTAGATTTATCGAAGCTTCCACGACATTCGCCAATATCATTCTCATTCCCAATACATTCCAGGCTTCCAATAAGAACGGCAGATCCATTTCGAGGAACAGTAAACGCCCTACTGGTTGTATTTCTGCAACAATTACAATGAATTTTTAGCTAGCTTTAAATTTAATCCTTTGACAAATATATTTTTTAACAGGGGTATTTTGGGGGATGCAAAAGCTATACTACAGAATGCCCACGTTGTTCCTCCCTAAAAATTCTACGGTCGGCGTTTCTATGGATAGCATCCAATGGATATATTACAGTTTTCCAGGTTTATTTACTTTTTCGGGGGGGTGTAGCTTTTCATTAATTTCTATGTTGTGTTGTTTCGTTTTTATTTTATTTTCGGGGTCAACGGGTATTGACCTCTTCACCTTTTTTCTCTAGCTAGCTCTTTGCAAAACATAAAAAGTGGCCTTCAACAGCTTCCGTTTAATATGGTATGAACTCTATTCTTTATTAAAGGCCATAATGGAACCTGTTTAATTTTGACTCTAATTTGGTGGATGTGGTCTCATGGACTATCATGCTACATCTTTTTTATAAGAATATTGCAAGCAAATTTAAAAAAAAAACATACTTGTAGCCTAGCATTCTGCAGACAACAGCAGTGTTCTGGGAATTCCAATATGTATCGCACACAGTTCCCCATATATTGTTATAGTTCAGTGTTAACGTCCCTACACCTTTGACTGCTCCTCCCGTCAGACTTAATTTCTCTTTGCCTGTTGTAGAAATGATGAATATACAATTATTTTCAAATTTTCTTTTAAAAAAAATTCTGATGCACGCTAAATATAGAATATCTTCGTCTAAATGCAGAAATGCTATAACTTTTCACAGTTTTTGCCGCGCGCGGGACAGGTGACGCTTACCCTTCCCGAGCACCTGATCCTGCTCCATCTTGAAAAGGAGATAGTGGAGTCCAAGTCTTTGTTCTTTTTTCGTTTGTTTTTCTTTAGTTTGTTTCGAATTTGTCTTGATTCTTTGGATTATAAACTTTTGATCTCTCACATGGGTAGTCGTCTATTAACATAGAAATAATAAATTTAAAAATGTTTCATCGGTTTAAAATTTTAATGCAAGAAATAATTGACAAAGGTATTTTACCTAAGGGTGTTGCGGTACATTTTACTCCTACATCATCGGAATGTGAACACTCGTCTCTTCCCCATGTGTTCTTCATTGGGCAAAACAAAATACTATCCTCGTTTCCAGTACACTGTGATTCTATCTTGAAAGAAGTTCCGTTTCCAGGACCAAACCATGATTTAGTGTACAAAGCAGCCGTATTACTCCTAGTAAATTAGCCATTACCAAAAAAAAACATAGTATTACTGTAAATTCAGAAATTATTGCGTAATTTATTATTGTGTTTTGCAAATTCACTCCTAAATGCGAGATTAATTAATGTGATTTTAAGAAAAATTGTTTGCAAATATTGTTAACAGATCTTAGAATGGGAGTTTTTTTTTTGTTCACGATCATCACTCAGTCGAATTATTCGCAATAATAAACACATCGCATTTATTTAAGAATTAATAGTATATACTTTACTTCTTATAAAGCTTCAAATGATTTGCAAGATATACAAAATATTAACACGATACGTGATATTTCAAAATAGATGGCTGTTACTAAAGCAGAACTTTAAGTATTCGTAAAGAACCTTTTATTACTGATTAGTTGTTGCGGCATTTTAAACAATTCTTACACAGAATAATAATTACTAGTATGTCCCCAAATATTTTTATTAAAATGATTCAACCGTATCTGTATATTCATATCTATGAAACACAGAAAAAAACAAAACTGACTTTATGATGCAGCGGTTCTAAAAACCTTACCAGTAACCTAGGCTCCTGCACAAAACTGCTGCTCCTTCCGCCTTAAAATTCTCATCACAAATACTGCCCCATTGACCAAGGGCATCTATGACAAATGTTCCTTCCGTTTTGCTACTTCCAGCTAAAGCGGGTTTTGATTGTACTAAAGGAAGGAAATGCAATTTAGTATTTGTTTGCATAAAATTGCTTTAATAGAGAAACTAATATGTCATCAATGTAAGCTAATCTCTTTAGGATCAGGGGGAAAGTCAATATATAAGATCATCTTGAGAACAAGAACACGACATAGACTATACACAAAAAAGACGAATATACATCAATGAAAGTTTGTACCTAATAACCAGGGGCTCCACAGAGTCTGTGATCATTCACCTGACAAAAGGTGACTGCACGATTTTGACATCTATTTATTCTAAAAGTTGAATCATAGCGGCCGACCTGAACGGTTTATCGGCAAATTAAGAACATGACCATCTAACAATCATTTCTACAAATTAACAATTCAATCAACTTTGTGGTTACTGACAAGATATTTTGAAAATTTTGACCAATCAGAATACTTTATTGGTCCTGGCGTCCATATTGAATTTCCGATTGGCACCAAAATCAAAAACTTGGTAAAGATTTTTTTGAATTTGGACCAATCAGAACACATAATTTGCCGTGACGAGCATGTTGAATTTCAGATCGGTACCAAAAACACAAATCTGGTAACAGACCACCTGCCAGGTTTTGGTAGAAAAATGTTTATTTGTTTCAAAAAAGGATGAAAATGTAAAAAGTTGACAGACGACGACATCTGACGCAAAGTGATGACTAATGACTATAGCTCACATGGCCATATGGGTCAGTTGAGCTAAAAACCTGCTATGAACTCAGGTGATCCGGCAAGGTAAAAAAACATTTTAGCCTGTTTAAAGACACCCGCCGAATGGTTCATTTTCAAATCTGGTAATAATGAAAACAGCGCAACTCTATAAATAAAGACCCGTCTCCATCCGAGAAATGGGTGTTCGATACTAGCCAACAAAACATGTTGTCGACGATTAATTTAAGTGTGATGACTTCAAACTTCCCTATTTGAGCAATTTCCTTGTCACAAACTAACCCCTGCAAAAAATCACTGTGTTGGACACATGCTCTCGAGTAACGTTCACATATGAGCTGTAAGATGTCGTATTTCTGAATTCTCTTTGTGTATTTGCCATAAGCTGGGACAGCAGAAATGTTACGGGAAATTGACTACTGGAAAGTGGAAGTCATCACATTTGTGATAGAGGTTTCTTTGTAACCTTCCTACATTTTCTAATTCGAAATGAAGATCGATGTATGAGGACGACATAAAAGTGTTTGTTGTGTATTTATGTTCAACCTGTTTCGGTAAGATGAGGTAAAGTTAATATCAAAGTAGTTCATTGTTTAGCGAAAAAAAATCATTAATGTAAAGAAAGCCAAAATTAAAGTTTTGTGTGACTTTCTGGTTTTTTTTCGGTTATATATATGCCTCAAGTGAGTAACGAAACAGTCCAGCATTGACAGGACCACAATTATTAGTCATTGGACAGTCAACAGTCTGTACTTTCACTAAACTGATTAAACATATTATGTATAAACAAACATTGAAAGCATTAAGATCTAATGCGGTTAATATAATCATAAAGATTAATACAATTTTATTGCTATTTTATCCAAATTAATTGTGTTCCTTTGTCTATTGTTTCTTCTTACAATTATACACTTCAATGAGTATATTATCAATATTGATTTCAAAAGCAACAACTTCATATATTATTATCATCTATTGCTGCACTAAGTGTGTCTATTCAAAGACTTGAACACGTCTATAATGATCAATGTTTTATATGCTGCATGCTGAACTTAAGGTTGTAGACCTAAGTTAAGAGACATAACTCTTAAAAATCATTGGTAGGTTTGTGTGAACCATTTTTTAAAAATCTAATATAAGCATCTAATTAACACTGCTCATATTTGATCTATTTCAATTGGATGCTTAAAAACCTTTGATGTTACAGATTTTTTTAAAACATATGATTGATTTCAAGAGTTATCTCCCTTTACAAGACTAGATGATTAGGGTTAAAAAGTAGCCACATTTAAAAGGGTAAAAACAAACCAAACGTAAAACAATGCAAATGTACAACAAAAAGAAAATAAAAATAATATTTAAGTCTCTCAAATTTTCGACCCAAAGGGTCTTCGTACGGTGATGATGAAAGACAAAATGATTATTTGCATTTTTTTACGTTTAGTTTGTTTTTACCTTCTAAATGTGGCTACATTTTAACCCTAATCATTTAGTCTTGTATATTTGTTTTAAAGCCATCACACAACATTTACTCTTTTTTATATCTCCCTTTACTCAGATCTACCACCTTAAAAACATTTTGTAGTAACATTGTCGGTATTAACACGATTGTCATACTTAAACATGATATGCCAACATCCCGAGAGTGATCACATTGTGGTGGTCCCTCTCTGTCCATTTGACAATGGAGAATGTCGTTTTCCGTTCCATTACATTTGAAATGTGAGTAGGCGGCCAATCCATTTCCACCACCAAAGTAACTGTTATGGTATACTTTTCCTATAATATTCCTAAAGGAAATAAACTAATGTGAGTAAAAATTTCTAGGTTTTCAGATGAAATTTTATGCAGAAAATTTTCATTCCAAGAAAAAAAGATAAGAAAAAATACTGCTTTTATCTTACGGTCCGGATTCTTTAACTTACCAATTAAATTTTAGAGGAGAGTTTCAACAGAAATAAAGAGAAGGTTAATTTCTTATTCAATAAAAATCCAGAATGTGGTTTAGACACATTTCATTATAACTTAAAAGGTAAAAATATAATTAATTGTTGTCTAAAAGGATTTTAAACTTTAATATACTGATGCAGACTTTAGCATTCTGTATCAGCTTTTTGATATGTCCAGTTAGCTTTAATAAATCTATATTTTGAACGTATGTAATATGATTTTATTTTTTATACTCTTACATATGAACAAATAGCTAGAACAATACATGTCATATTTTAACGATTAATTCCACGAAGTAACACGTTGTTCGGTTAAAGGGTCTTCGTAAAATGAAAGGTGTGATGTTATGGTTGCTGAAGACCTTATAGTTGTATTCAAGACAATAAACATCAATGAGGCGTTGAATCGTTCTTGTCAGCGTCTCATTTGCATAAACTCAATATTTGTTTTCATATAATTATATACATACATATTGACAGGATAAGAGGTCAGCATTTTGCAAGCTAGTGTTGCATCGGCATTGGTAAAATCTTCATCACAAATGGTTGACCAAGACTCATTTGAATTGAGTTCGAGTCTTCCCTCCATAGTATGAGTACCACCAGACAATCGAATGCTTGTAGAACCTAAATGAAAATAAAAACCAAAACAATGATATTTAAGAATATCACATATAGAAAAAGTAGATTGGGCGTGAATATCAACATGGCAACCATTCAAAACATAATTTCAAATATCTACAGGTTCCCATATGACTTTCAATAACGGACACATGACCAAACCCCTTAGGGAAAGCTGTAAAAGCCTCACACACAAAAAATGGGATGATATTCGAATGTAACATCGTTTGACCAAAAAGTATTTAAGGTAAAACAAGAAACATTTAAACACAAAAACAACGACATCCATTGATTCATTCATTCAACGAAATCATAAAACTTACGACAAACAACACCAGCTTCCTCATAGTTACTGCATTGATGTGTCCCCCAAGGTTGTGTTCTACAATTGTTGATGTCTAATTCATTTCCTGAACATGATAACTTGTCCAAGAGGATAGTTTTGTCACTTGAGCTAAAGAATGATGAATTTTTTACCTGCGCATCTGTCTGTCTGAAAATAAAAACGCATCAGATATCTTACCCGAATATCAATATTGTCTGAATAATAGAGGGGTTATCATTCGGATGTGATAAACAACATTTTTGGTATATTACAATGTCGTATTGGCAGAAGCATAAAATGTATGCTGTTATTTATTTGGAAGAAAGTAGTTGTCTTTTAAAATCTGCATCACATCAAATCTTTAAAGTTTTGAATTCGGGCTGTTTCACCAAAATGGAAGGGAAATCCAAAATACTCTTTCAATGCGTAATCAAAATATATCCAAAATTACAATTTTCCCTTCCAACCTGGTCACATTATTTATAATTAAGTAGTCCCAAGTCTACCTGTTCCATTGGCAATGATACTGGAAGTATAGCAAAGACTAAATTTTTCGCTTAGTTTTTGTGAGTTTTTGCTTATTTAGTTGGGAAAATAATTTATAATAGGTCTTATCCAAGAACAAGTTTTATCTTCGGAACATATACTGACAGTTTCAAAACGCCAATATTACATGGGAAACACCTGTACGACTTACCCTTATCACCTTCAATCTACCTCTATATATAATTCAGAAACATCGGCATTTTGTTTCAGCTAAATATTTACTTGTATTATGTATTACATATTTCTACTTACCAATATTTTTATATAAATATTTAATACAATTCAAGACCAAATAAGCAGCTTAAATAGTTGTAAACATATTATTCAAATAACCAGTGTCGACTGAAGTTAAAGTTTCTAACATGAATGCTAATTATAGGCACCATGTCTTTCGATACAGAGCTGGAACACTTCTCTTTGTTTTATGAGTTTTTAGGGTAGGTATGGTATGTCTATTTAAGGAGGAGTTTAACATCATACTGCTATCATTTACTTACGCAGGTAAATACCCAAGCATTGTGCAAATGACAGAAGCTTCCTTTTTGCCAAAGCCTGTATCGCAGACTGTTCCCCATTGTCCATTGTGCATTACCTCAACCCGGCCTTCCCATGGCCCTCCACCATTGACAAGCCGAACAGGCGTTGGAACTTTAATGAAATAATTATGATACATTTTGATGGTTAACGTAGCAGTATGGTGAATTTCAATTTATAACGAAATAACCAAACTTTATCGAAAGATTACTATCCCCATAAGTCAATTGTTCAATTGTTTGTTTTTAATGGGAACATTTTCTAGACGATCCATATCACAAATGCTATTCACTTGTCTATATTGAGCACTTAACTTTTTGTTGTTTTAGTGTGTGCATTTTCATGATTAAAAACAGAAATCTTCCTGTGTTGCGATTGTCTTTGTAAAGAGCACTTTATAAGTTTAGAACTTAAAATTCTACTGTCACTTGGTGGATGGCTGTCTCATGGACAATCATGCCACATCTCCTATTTTTATACTTAACGTGAGACATCCATTACTTTATATCACGTATGATGCATTCTTTTCATTTATGTCAAAAGACTGATACCACTGATGGATTCTATCACCAACAAATGTGTCTTTGACAGAAAACTTAAAATATACACTGGCAATATTAAATGAGGATAACCTACAGAATAAATTCGAAAATTGGCTGGTGCATATTTTGTAAATGTGAAGACACAACCCCTGGTCAAATCCTACATACAAATACTTTTTCGCAATTTTGGCCAGCAAACTATTCTACCAACAGCTATGTTTACTTTTGCAAGCTTGACTTTTACAGTATAAAGTTAATTATATTATCGAATATAAAGTTTTATGTTTGTTTGGTTTTTTTTTCTCAGTTTGTTGTGGAATCGGGATTGGTTCAACTAGTTATGAAGTGTAGTATTTCTTAAAACTCCTAGCTGCCAATCCATTTATTTTGTCATCAGTTACCTCGTTTTAAACATTATGATAAAAGTGTTTTGTTTTTATAAGGATAAACTAAAATTACCGCAAGATATTCCGACAGCGGTCTGGTTTGGACAAGAATGTATGCTCCAGTTCGGTAAACAACCAGCAATATCATATTCACTTCCGGTACAAGATAAATTCTCCAGCCAAGCTGACTTGCTTGATGATTGGTCTGTGTAATACTTCTGGCTATTAAAAATGAATACATTAAACTGCAATAATCTTTGGTATACACAGCATTGTTAACATGAAGATTTATCTAACGAATATTGCCGGCTAGATCTGTCGCTCATTTTACATGTTACAAGTTGATAAAGTTTGATTTGGTAAAGTATTCAAATTTCACGAAAAGAAAGCATTGTTTAGATACGTGTCCATTATTGAAGGTCTACCTCTAGGGTAATCTCTAGATGTTTGTTATGTTAACGTTTTGATGTCTCATTGACCTTCATACATACTACATCTCAATTCTCTTTATGCAAAAACAAGCTATAAATGTAGTCAACACAAATGTTAATATATAAATATATACTAATGCATCAGCATCCAAAAAAAATAATTTTTTACAAACGTTTATATAATCATAGTTTCCCAGTTATGTAAATTTCAGGTCTTCATCGCACTGTCTTAGCATCATCATTTATAAAAACCCTTTCTTTGGTGTACTATTTACTTTGTAAAGAAAAATCAAATTCTGCACTTGTATGTTGTCAAATGTAATTTCCCTTAATAATACCATGGTATATTGTTTTATTGCAAAGTCCTAAGATCAGAATGATAATAAACTTCTTAAAAGATAGCCGATTTATTTTTAAAAAGATGTTGTATAAATAAAAAAAAATATCTATCCTACTGCATAACGCTTTTTGCATTTTTCATGGATCATGTCTTCCTGACATATATTGCAAAATCCCATACCTATCCTGGAATCCAAGCATTTTACAGATAACTTTGGCATCGTTTTCCTGAAATCCTGGTTCACATATTGTTCCCCACTGACCATTATGTTCAACCTCTATCCTTCCTTCAGATGTAACCTGTCCGTCCACAAGTTTGACATTGCTCGTAACTTGGAAATAAAATTGGTTATAATAATTCTATGTTTATAAGAAAAGCATGCGCACGAATTTCTTTTGAAATATTCAAAATAGTTTAACTTCAAATTAATCCATTCCTTTGTGGTTTAAATTAGCTTTTACTTCTAAGTATTGAAATCAGATTTGATACACATTCTACGTTCGAGTACCAGCTTAGCGCTGGCGTAGACATTGAACTGATAATATTTAAAATCTTTTACATTCAAGTACCACTTTTGCGCTGGTGTAGAAATAAACGGATAAAATTTACAATCATCTGTTGCCTAACTACTTTAACTATCAAACAATAACATGAAAATACCAGATAAACTTTTCTGTAATAATCTCATTAAAATTCATTTTAAATGAAACTTACAGCAATGCACGGCCTGTAATGAGTTGTTGGCACAGTTCATTTCTACTTCTTGGATATTACACAAGCCAACATCTACTTCCTCTTCAGAGCAGGAAAGCTTTACAAGGTTAGTTTGTCTTCTACCACCTTGATTGTTTGAAGTTTGAAACAGCTGCGGATCTGAACTGAAAAGTAAAGTAAAATATTATGAGAATCTAGTTGTATGCAACACTCACAATATCTTGCAACACTGTGACGATCTTATATAGGATTTCGTGCGAGTCATTCCGGATTTGACACGGATTGAACTCCCGATTTTGACATCCTGATTTGACACTGATTGACAGGGGATGCTGATAATTGTGGAGCACATGTTCCCACTCCTGTTTTGTAAAGGAGTCCTGTTTATAGATTAACTACAATTAAATTATGTTTTTTCAACAACAAAAATATACTGATGCCCAACTTTATGACAAAAATATTCTGGACAGGCAGGTAACAAAAAATATTCTGAAGAGAGTTTCCTCCCGTAATATGTAATTAATCGTTGCGAAAAACTTTAAAAAAAATTCGCGCTGTGCACGAAATAAAATTCCTGTCTGAGAAAACCTGAACCCATCCATAAAGTTAAATGATCATGCCATATCAATTAATTATACTTACGTAGAAGGGAATCCAAGACTCTGACAAATCACTTTCGCACTGCCCATAGAGAGTTCATTAGCACAAACAGAATGCCACTTTGATCCTTTCTGTATTTCCACAGTACCTTCAAAAGGCCCTCTACCACCTTGTAGTCGTACTTGAATATCCTGACCTACAATCAAGTTTGTACATTTTATATTAGCATTGTACATATCTGAAAGAACCATATAGATATATATATATATATATATAATTAATCATTCTTTGTTGCTGACGCAAACACAGCTTATAGGACAAATAAGCATATACAGTTTTATTAATGTCATAATTATAATGATGAATAAATTTATTATTATACTTATACGAGTTCGGCTTAAACAACGAGAATGCTATAACCATTGCGAAGCTTTTCAGATTAATAAAAAAATCTTAATTATTTAACTGTTTGAGATGTAATTTGTACAAAGTGATAAAAGTTGTACTATTTTAATGCTAGTTGGTATGTCTGTATAACGATCTTTGTTTTATAGGTTTGATTAGACCACAAGCGTATATGATAGCTTTTTCTTGTAACTTTACAAAATCATAATTGTATGTCGTATGAAAACAAATTTAATATAGTATGTGAAGATAGAAGCTCAAATGAGTTAGTATTGCTCATCTGACTCCGCTTGACATAGGATCATACAATGACCATTGCCGGTTGTTGTTTACGACCTTATTTCTGATGATTTGAAAGAAAAGATTTTAAACTTTGCTTATCAACTTTGACAACTTTCTGTCAATTATTTGGTGTAACTCTAGAATTAAAACAGATATTCAATTTCTGTAGTATCCTTGATTTCAAGTACAAAGCAATATACTCGGTCGACTTAGCCACCATATTTAGAATTATTCAGTGAAAGAACATCATTCAATATTGGAACGTGAAACCATAACACTGAACTTTTTTCTCTGCAGTAATTATATCTTCATAATAAACACCTTACTAATAAATAGAAAGCGGTATGCTAAAATACGTTTTACCAATGTTTTTATAAGTATATGCTTTATACATATCTCAAGTATCAGATTCTCTTAAGCAGTATTAGAAATAAGACAACAGTAATCCGCGATTTTAACATAGCATTAGTACATGTGTATTCAACCGAATCAACTCGAAACTGGAATCAAAATCTGGCGACAATGACTTCTGCCCTACTCAATACGTTTTGAAGCCTCTCCGTAAATTCCAGGGTTTAGAGTTAAGGTAAATACCGCCTATTTCTGTAAAATAACATATGATTTTCATGCCAATCATTTGTCCAATACTCGTTCAACAATGGATACAGAAAACAGGCATTTACAGAATGGTTAAACATCATTTTAGTTGCCATTTATACAGTAATACACAAGCCTGTTTTCATTAGGATAAGGATATGAAAAAAAATGGCCTACCGCAGTATATTGCAGCGCTTCCTTGATTACACTGTTTTACTCCCCATCCACCGGATTTACATAACGCTACGTCCGTCTCAGACTCAGAAGCACTACACTCTAATTTGTCAAGCCAAATTAGTCCCGACCCATTTCCAAAATTGGATGCATTTACTACTTTGGGATTTCTAAATAAAATAATACATTGATAAGATATTAATAAATAATGTATAAACTAAAATGTGAAGTAAATGTGTTTTAAATATACTTGCATTTTCATGTATTAACGTTAGGCAAGCTTTTAACCGCTAACAGGTGATATCGTTTTTTTTTTAATTTAATTATTGACTTTAGCAAAGTGACGTCATAAGAGACACCATCAGCTTCATACATAGTCATTATTCGTTTTATAAATTTTTACGTCTTCTACACTATTTTATTTGGGGCGATTTAGATTGGTATTCCACTCTTGTTAAAGGATTTTTGGAGACCTCTAGATTTGTGAATTCCCTCTGTTTTTATGTTGGAGTGCATTCTTTCTGACATGAATCCCATATCTTTTAATTTTCATTAAAATTGATAGTTGCTATATTTACAAGATACATGTAAATTGGTTAAAAATAATCAGATTTTTGTCATGTTTTGCCTTTTTATTCAAATAAGTAAATTAATAATAGGATAACATTACCTAAGCTTAATTTGGAAGGAAAAGAGATTTTATGGAATAGAGATTGAGGAATAGGTGTGATGAGCTTGATTTGGCCCCAAATTTAATCTTTTATTAATACAAAATGTTTTTTGAATACTCAATTTTTCCAAAGGAAAAATCAGTACATGTATTGATTCATCATCAAATTTAATCAGTTCTTGCAGGTAAGTGCTGAACTTTTGTTAAATTTTCGTATATTATAAAGTTTCAGATAGGATGTTAAATTTAAGACTGGGGACGCTTACCCTTCTAGATCACCTGATCCCACTCCTGTTTTTAAGGGAGTTTTAGGCTCCAAACCTTTGTTCCTTTTGTTTGCGTTTTTTCTTTTGGTTTGTTTCTAATTTGTCTTGTCTCTTTGGACTAGAATACCCATGCGAAAGATCAAAAACTGTGCGGAGTGATAATGGTCTAATAGGCCCCAGAATGACATTTTCGGAAAGAGTTATTATCTTTTCTTTCGAATTTACTCAGTTTTATAATTTTTGAAATACATTAAATTTGGGGGCCAAACAAGGCACTTTTCCGACCGATTCCTTGGTCATATATCGATGACTATACTTCTTTGTGACTGCAAAAGCAATCAGTTGAATCCTGCATCTGAATGAGTGTCGTGAAATCCTCATCAAAATACACAAACATACCCATTTACATATCCAAGCATATGACAGATGACTTTAGCATCCTTTTCATCAAAATCATGACTGCAAATTTCACCCCATTGTCCGGAATGATATACCTCAACGATACCTTCAAATGGCCCTCGTCCTCCAAGTAATTTAACTTTTGTAGCTGTAAAAAAGAGTTATATATTAGAAGAATTTTTGAATGCTTGTTAGCTTACGAGAATTCCAAAAAAAGAGTAACCTGCTAGATGAGTTTTACATTTTAAAACCTTTTATAATACATTTTATGTAATATTACTCCACCTGTGGTGATTTATGTAGACATTGACTAAAGATATCTTGATACGTTTAATCCTTAAAAATAATTTTTCATGATTTCCGAAGAATCGGTACAACTGAATATTTAAAAGACATCTATAAGAAACCATTTTAATTTTACAATTCTAATAATTCTTTGGTAAAACACACTTTGTAAATATTTTCTTAGTAATCTATGAGTTTACGAGTTTCTATCAAAGGTAAATTTTAAAAACTAAACAACTATGTCTCTAGATATGAAGTTATAATTGTAATGCACAATATTTAAAAACCCCAAAAAAAAAACAAAAACAAAAAGAAGGAAGATTTATATGCTGAAACCATAAATTATTTTTCTTTTCTAACTATCCATGTTTAATGCCATTATCGTTTTTCGTTATTTGGTGTTTTCCTTAATTACATGCAACATTGATTAAAAAAATATCTTACCACAGTCAATGCCAACATCATTTGAATGAGTGCAGTGATTGTTTTCCCAACTTGAAAATGCACAATTTTCAACATCCGACTCTTGTCCAATACAGTTCAAATTTTCCAAGAATGTCTTCCCTTTCCCTGGACTTACATTTTTGGTTGACAGAATAACTGGATCACTACAAATGTACGTAAAAGATTCAATTGCATTATATTTTCCCAGCATTTTGTTAAAGGTAACATGCCAATTACCCCAATATAATAATAAAAGTCAATCACTGTATATTGTATAAATTCAACTTTTACTGTCTTTACCAGGACTCAATACCGTGCATTGCCTTTTCCCTTTTTCATGTATGTAAAAGGTTCTTATAGGATCAGAAATATATTCCACAAGTGTAAGAAATTCCGTCCTTTTCCCGCATGAAGCACAGAAAAAGACGTAGAATGTTTTACACGAGTAAAAATATCCCAGACCTTAAATGCCCACTAGTGTAAGAAGCATGCTGCAAGATGAACAAACGCGTCTGGTTTTTTACAGATTTTGACCGGAAATTTGACGTCTTCTGATGTAAATGCATTTTTGACGTCAAAACATCTTCCTTGACAACAAGTGTCACGTACATTTTAGAAATAATAATTCATTACTGGACAAACAGCTTTGGGAGACAGCTTCATATGACCCTGTCTCCCATTGGCTGACTCCAACAGGAAATGCACGATTTTGGAAGAATACTCTGTTCCTGATCTTTCTGTGGGAGAAATGTTCATTAAATGGCATGTCACTGATAATCTCTCCTTGTATTCTTTAATTTTACGTATGGACTGCGCATTCAATTACTGCTTATTACGAGGTTTTTGGACTGTTTGGTTTTCTGTGATTCAAGCATCATCAAGAGAGTAGAAATTTTATGAAGTTTACAAAAGTTCTTGTTAATATAGTACAAGCCAATGCAATTTACAGTGCAATCTATGATATATTGTTTGATTGAATTTTGGTTAACGTCCAGCGGCAAATATGTTATGCATATTCAGGACGAGAGCATATTGATAAATGATGATAGATGAATCCTGCTTTTTACTAGACCGACACGCGGAATGGGATTTTTAACGTGTTAGGTCACGAAAGTAACAATCTGAAGGAAGACATGCCACTTTACCCAGACACATTATTCTCTTGCCCTTAAATGCTTCGTGATTAGTGGAGAAGCAGCAAGTGCTAATTTTAATATCTTTATTTGATCCGGCCTTCCGCACTCGAGAGAGCACGCTAACCAGACACCACCGAGGCGGTCATGTATGATATACAGAATATTACACAAAAAGCATTGTTGAAAATCAAATAATTTGAACTTACGAGTTGTTGTAGCGTAACATATGACACAAGACAGCTGCATCAGCTTTGTCAAATGATGTGCCACATATAGTTCCCCATTCACCATTATGGAAGACCTCTACTCTGCCCTGGGAAGGCTTTTTACCACCAACTAATCTCACCATTGTATCTATTTCAAAAATTCTATTCAGTATTTATTATTATTTCGAAATTCGGTTATCTAATGAATTATGGACAAAAATAGGCATACGGTTAAGAAAAAGATACAATGAAGATTAGGGTTATTCTTGTTTCATGTTTACCGTTCACACAATAAGTCAAAGGTAGAATAAGTATTCAAAGTTAAATCCGAAACCCGGAGTGAATAAAAAATCAAAATTTACAAAAAAGTTAAATATACACATATATACATATATACACATATATACAGGAGTAATATCGGGTATGCATTATCTTACTTAATAATAATATCAATTTGAATGACACCAAAATTAAAATCCTTAAAATCCTCTATAATGTGATTTCTGTTTTGTTACATATATTTATTTTCTTTCTCTATATTTGAGTATTGATAAAGATCTAAGCATACCACAAATAACAGAAACATCTTGTGAGTGTCCGCAGTATGAAACTCCCCATCCTTTAGATTGACATTTGCCAATATCATCTTCGGTGCCATTGCAAGATAAATCATCCAACCACACCCTTTGTGTATCTCCCCCTTCACCAAAATAAGCTCCACCAAGAAAGTATGGATTACTGGAATTAATTTTTTAAAGATATTTAATAATTATAAAGATTGCCCATTTGTTCATCAAGAACATTATTTTACTTTAAATTAAAATGCATTGTTCAGTTTCTAGCAAATGATAGTGAATGCCAACACCTTAGTTCTGGACGACGTTGGTTTTTTTCATGTGCAATCATATTTTTTGTCTCTTTACTTATACAAAATTACCGAATAAATATGAAGAAGTTAGGTATGTTACATGTACATTTCAAGGAATAACCTCTCATCAGTAGCATTAGAACCAAAACATCGGTATTAAAACATAGCAAAAGAAGCACTCAAATCCAAAAAATCGAAATGGGAAGCCAAATCCGACGGCAGGGAAAACTACTAAGAGCAATACTATTCGAACCTTTTCCGTCCTTTTAGTAATTCAGAATTTTAACAAATGAAGCAAAATTCTGTAAAACATTGTTTGATAAATTTAATGTCAGACAAGTCTGACAACTGGGCTGCTGAATACCCTCAGAGACATGATCAACCAGCACTGGTAACGACCCAGTGGTTTTAAAATTAAAAAATTACCAATGTTGAATGAAGAATTTCGAAAATATATTTCATGTTGTTCAAGCATCTGATGCCATTTTTGAATATGCAAATAAACAAAATAGTTTTCTTATCTGGATTTGCATATCTTCTTAAAACAGAATGTAAAATTGTATATGGGTAAATTCTAAATTGTATGCAATAGACATAAACCAAGTATTATGTGCCAACAATGTACTCATACCTGGTATTATATGCCAACGATGTACATATACCATGTATTATATCCCAACAATGTACATATACCTGGTATTATATCCCAACAGTGTACATATACCTGGTATTATATCCCAACAATGTGCATATACCTGGTATTATATCCTAACAGTGTACATATACCAGGTATTATATGCCAACAATGTACATATACCAGGTATTATATCCCAACAATGTACATATACCAGGTATTATATCCTATTACAAACCAATACGTGAAATTTTTTTTGTTATGCAAGGTATTTTATTTTCACAATTCCTAGTGGTCGATTCTATTCTTCAATAGGATCCTTTGTTGAAATAAAACTTACTCCGAAATAAATACTCCTCTCAGGTTAATAATTCATACTAACCGGTAAATTATTACCTTTGGCAGGTAATAATTCTGCCTTTAAACTATAATGTGTCTTTCCCTCTAATATTAACAGGGGCCATCAAAGGAAAATCAAGTAAATGTCAATATTTGTAGTCAACAGATGAAAATGGAACATAGTAAAATTTGAATTTAAAGTACCGATAAAGCCGTAGAAGGAACAAACAAATAAAAAAAATCATTTTCAGTTTTAATTTTCATGAACATAGAAGCTGAAGTCTTACCATGCCATGCCATGTCTAAAATGAATCATTTACGATTCGTAAAAAAACAAATCACACTTACCTGCCA